>JAMPIT010000228.1:0-34185 GCA_026261815.1 Monarcha castaneiventris obscurior
CATTCCAGGAAGGATTCCAGGATACATTCCAGGATACATTCCAGGAAGGATTCCAGGAAGGATTCCAGGATACATTCCAGGATACATTCCAGGAAGGATTCCAGGAAGGATTCCAGGATACACTCCAGGAAGGATTCCAGGATACATTCCAGGAAGGATTCCAGGATACATTCCAGGATACATTCCAGGAAGGATTCCAGGATACATTCCAGGAAGGATTCCAGGAAGGATTCCAGGATACATTCCAGGAAGGATTCCAGGATACATTCCAGGAAGGATTCCAGTACCGTTCCCGCCGGGCTCCGTGGGTCCCGCATGCCCCCACAGGTGCCCGGGCAGGTTCAGGATTACAGTCAGTAGCAAGGAGTCAGGAAGGAGATTTGCTCGCATTCCGGCAGGAGCATTTATTGCACCTTCACTGTCGAAGGCAGCAGGGGCAAATACCAGAGCAATGGCGAGCTCAGGGCTTTTCCCGGGGCCGGGGAAAAGGCGGGATCAGGGAGCGGGGACCGACAGGAGAACTCTGGGGCAGTGATGAGGGGTAGGGGCCGGCAGCCAGCCAGGGAATTAGAGCTGGGGTACATCAGCACAAGCGAGCAGGAGCCCTGGGAGAGGCCCCTTTCCCTCCCTAGAACCGATCAGCCTTTGGCACCAGAGACTGTCTGAGCAAGAGCTCTCTCTGTCCCCTGCACCACGGGTCAGTCGGCCACTGCACTTTACTCTCTCTCTTTATTCTCTCTAATTCTCTCCTTATTTATTGTCTTTATTTTCCCTCTCTTTACTCTGTCTTTCTTCTCTCTGTCTTTATTCCATCTCTCTGGATTCTCTCTCTCTTCACTCACTCTATTCTTTCTGTCTTTATTTTTTCTCTCTTTACTTTGTCTTTATTCTCTCTGCCTTTACCCGCTCTGTTTTTATGCTCTCTTGAATCTCTCTCTCCTTCCTCTCTCTTTCCTCTCTCTCTTTACTCTCTATCTTTCTCTCTCTTTACTCTCTGCCTTTACTCTCTCTCTCTTTCCCCTCTCTCTCTTTCCTGTCTCTGTCCCTCCCCGCAGCCGAGCGGGGCTGGCGGGAGCCGCGCTCCCCTCAGAGCCCCTGAGGGCGGCAGCAATGGCGGCGCCGCTCCCTCAGCGCCGCCCCGGCCCCGGCGGGCGGGGAGCCCTCGGCAGCGCCCTTGTGGCAGCAGGGACCGAGCCCCGGCGCCGGGCTCTGTCCCCGTGGCGCCGCAGAGCCGAGGGGGACACGGGCAGGGCGCTCGGCGCCATCGCCCCCAGCCCCGCAGCCCCTCTGGAAGCCGGCCCGGGGCTCGCCCCCGCCTCCTCCAAGGCCCTGCTGGGCTCGAGCCGCTGCTCAGCGCTGGCTGCGGATCCTGGGCTCGCCTGAGCGGGGTTTGTTTGCAGCCCGGGCTGCTGAGGATCGCTTGGGAAATGGCACTGCCAGGGCACTTTGTAAAGGGATCGGCCCGCTGCTTCCTTTGTGCTGTGCCTCACGCCGCTGTTTTGTTCCGCTTTTAGAGCCGGTCCATGTCTGTAGAAAGGAATCCTCTGAAATGACAGCTTTCAATAAAATGTCCTAGACTGACCTTTCCTGTGCTGGTGAGATCCTTTCAAACCCGGCCTTCTGCCTGAGCTCTCTGCTGTTGTAGTTCCATGGACAGAGGTTGTTGTCTCTTACCCCTTCCCATGGGCAGGCCGGTGTTCAGCCATCTCCAGCACAGCAGGGCCCCACCCCACATCCCTGGCACCTGGGAAGACAAAATCCATCCCTCCAAATGTCCCCCCCTTGCTCCTTCTTCCCAGGCATTGGGCCCTGGCAGTGGGGTTTGTGCTGGTTGCTGCAGGAAAAAGGAGACCCCTGTGACACTGTGGGGCCACTGGAACCAAGGGGCCTTTGTGACACAGCAGGGCTTCGTGGAACCTTGGAGCCCAATGGTGTGAAACATTCCTTGCAGGGTTCTGCCTTGGGAAAGGGGAACCTCATTTGTTGCTTGGGCTTGGTGCACACTTGAGGAGGGTGTCTGTTTTCACTGGGGAAACTCAGCAGTTTTAGATTGCTTCCAAGAAAAAAGAAAGGGTGGGAGATATCCGTCTTTGGCTGAATGCAGCCAGTTCTCCAAGCACAGCAGGTCCCAGGTGAGTGAGGAGAGACAGGATGGGGTTGGGAATGTGGAACAGGGTTGTCCACACTGGGTCAGACCTCAAGGCACAGCTTCTGTGACCAGGCCAGACCTCCTGAGGAGAGACCCTGGATCAATGTTAGTCACAGAATGCTGCAGTCACCTCTGCTCTAAAGAGAACAGCAATAAAATACACCCTTTAAAATAGGAATGCACATTGCTTAGAAGCTCTTTGAAATATTTCTCCATAACTGCAGTAGGAAACCTTCCTAATGAACTGCACCAGAGCAGAGGGAAATCAAGGCAGAGCCAGGGTTTGTCAGGACTTGCTTGATCCTAATGAGCCCCGTGGTGCATTTGGGGCTGAGCCCTTGAAGCTCAGGGCCTGAGAGGAGATTGCACAAACCTTTCCAGGAGTCAAAGGCAGAGGAAACACCCAAAGTGTCTCGAGGCATTGATGGGTCCCACTGAGGTCCATGCCCAACACAGGCTCCTCATGGACTCCTTGGAGGAGAGAATTGGAGGCCAGGATTGCACAAAAACCTCTCAGAGACTCAGTGTGGGAAGGAAAATCCAAAGTACCTTCAAAACCTTGAGTATCTCAGAGCATTAATGAGCCCCACTGAGTGTCAATGCAAAGCTCTCAAGGGACTCGTTAAAGCCGATAACTGGAGGCCATGACTGGAAAAAACCTCTCATAGAGCTGGTATCAAAAAGGAAGCACCAAGTACTTTAAAAAAACTTTAGTACCTTGAAGCATTAATGAGCCCCAGTGAGTGTTGTTACTGACAAAGAATCTCCAGGGACTCATTAGGGCAGATAATTGGAGGCCAGGATTGCAGGAAGCTCTCAGAGAGTCCCAGGCAAAAGGCAAAGCCAAAGTGCTTGGAAAAAGCTGCAGTCCCTGGGAGCATTGAGGAGCCCCCCAGGGCCATTCCTGAGCAAGGCTCCCCAGGGACTCCTTGCAGCAGATCCCTGAGGCCACTGGGATGTGGGGGGGATGCTGAGGGCAGCACAAGGGGGTGACAGTGCCCAGCCTTGCTGGGGCTGTGCCAGGAGGCCCCAGGGCCTCAGCACAAGGTGTCTCCTCACAGCCCTTGCTGGCACAGACGCTGCTGTGCCCCAGGGCACCAAGACTTGGCTTCTCTTTGTCCCCACCTGGCATCCCTGCCTCCAGTTCTCTGCTCTGACTGCAGCCTGGGGACACTTTCTCACTCCTGTCCCTCACTGGGACCCATTAAAACTTCAGGAAACTTTGCAGTTCCATTCTGCCTTGAATTCTTGAGAGGTTTCTGCAAGTGCCTGTGAGGGCCTGATGTTCAGGGCCTCAGCAGCAAGGCCCGAGAGGGTCATGAAAGTCCTTGTGCTGTGTCTGTGCTGCTGAGCTGGGCCGGGCTCCTGGCACAGAGGGAACTCTCAAGCTCTTGGCAACCAACAAAAGCTTCAAAGGGGCAGCTCTGCTGAGGAGCAGCTCCTCTGCCAGCCCAGCAGGGCTGAGGGCACTGCCTGCAGGTACCTGGGAGGAGTGAAGCAGAGAGCTGGGTAAAGCAGCTGGAAGGACAACTCTGAACTCATTCATGGAGAAATCTTCACAGCGTTGCACACAGTGAGTCTCTGGCTGCAGGGAGCTCCTAGAGCTGCCCCATGGCACGGCTGCCAGGGCTGTAAGGATGGCTCTGCTGCCGTTCCTGCTTTGGGGGAGGATGTGCTGCAGAGCGGGGCTGCCCTGGGCACCGGCAGAGGGACAGGGCAGGACGGCTCCTGCTGCCAGGGCCGGCTGCAGGCTGGGAAGGTGGGGGAGCAGCCAGGGCTGCCCAGGGCTGTCCTGCAGAGCAGCTCCTGCAGCCCTGAGGGCTCTTTGCCAGGCCAGGGGATCTGCCACCTGCCAGGGGCAGCTCTCAGCCTGCCTGGCAGCTCCCCATGGGCCGTGGGGAGAAGCTGGAGGTGGAAGGAGTGACCCCCATCAGGGCAGATTCCTCCTGCTGTGGAGATGGTGCTGCAGGGCCAGGGCTGCTCTCAGCTTTCTCACCAGGGGAAGGGAAAGGGGCTCTCGGGTTTGTCTGTGTCTCTGAGACTCCTGCACTGCCACACTGGGGATCAGCAGCTCTGCCTCAGATCTTCCTCAGAAAGTGCCTCCTCACACTCCCCTGCCTGCAGACAGCACCAGCAGCACCTTGGCTTGCAGCATCTCCCTTTGTGTGAGCTGCCCTTCAGGCCCTGCTGCCAGGGAGATGCCCCTGGGCAGTGCCCTGTGCTGGGAGGGCTCTGCAGGGCAGAGCTGAGCCCCCAGGGCTGGGCTGGGCGCTGGCAGCCCTGGCAGGGACAAGCCTTGGGTACAGGGAAACAGCTCCCAGGAGGGACAACTCCAGGCAGCAGAGAGCCAGAGCAACTGTAGCTGCCTGGGGAAAGGGAGAAGGGTTTGGAGAAACAGTTTTGAAATTGGAGCCTTCAAAAAGTCACTTTATTTTTCAAGCACCTTTTAAGTACAATCACCCTGAAATAGAGGGAGGTGAAATGAGCAAAGGGCACCTGAGTGGGGACCAGCAGGTCCAACTGCACTTGGGCACAGGGAACCCTGTATTCCCTCTGGGCCCCCAGTGTTCAGGCTGAGAGCAATGCTGAAGATGAGGCAGCAGCACAAACCTGAGCTGAAAAATAAAAATGCTTAGCCAACTTCCCTCACAGGAGGAGCAGTAGTTTTGAGGGGATTCCTAAGAAAATAGCATAGGATTGACTCGGGAATCTGTCCCAGCTTCTCAATGTCTTTCTTCAACAGTCCACAATGTCCAGAGTGAAGAAATGTCCAACAGCAGCTCCATCAGCCACTTCCTCCTGCTGGCATTGGCAGACACGCGGCAGCTGCAGCTCCTGCACTTCTGCCTCTTGCTGGGCATCTCCCTGGCTGCCCTCCTGGGCAACGGCCTCATCATCAGCGCCGTAGCCTGCGGCCAGCACCTGCACACCCCCATGTTCTTCTTCCTGCTCAACCTGGCCCTCAGCGACCTGGGCTGCATCTGCACCACTGTGCCCAAAGCCATGCACAATTCCCTCTGGGGCACCACGCACATCTCCTACTCAGGATGCGCTGCACAGGTTTTTTTCTTTGTGTTCTTCATCGCAGCAGAGGTTTCCCTCCTGACCATCATGTGCTACGACCGCTACGTGTCCATCTGCAAACCCCTGCACTACGGGACCCTCCTGGGCAGCAGAGCTTGTGCCCACATGGCAGCAGCTGCCTGGGCCAGTGCCTTTCTCACTGCTCTGCTGCACACAGCCACTACATTTTCCCTGCCCCTGTGCCAGGGCAATGCCCTGGGCCAGTTCTTCTGTGAAGTGCCCCAGATCCTCAAACTCTCCTGCTCCAAATCCTACCTCAGGGAACTTGGGCTCATTGCTTTTAGTGCTGGTTTAGCACTCGGCTGTTTTGTGTTCATGGTTTTCTCCTATGTGCAGATCTTCAGGGTCGTAATGAGGATCCCCTCTGAGCAGGGACGGCACAAAGCCTTTTCCACGTGCCTCCCTCACCTGGCTGTGGTCTCCCTGTTTATCAGCACTGGCTTTTTTTCCAACCTGAAGCCCCCCTCCCTTTCCTCCTCATCCTGGGATGTGTCACTGTCAGTTCTGTACTCGGTGGTGCCTCCATCCCTGAACCCCCTCATCTACAGCCTGAGGAACCAGGAGCTCAAGGAGATCCTGAGGAAACTCTTGGGACTTCTTTGACTACTGGAGCATCCATAAGGAATATGAAAAACTCAGATGCTCTTTAGATCATATGTCTTATTTTTCCTTTGTGCATTATACAGCAAATAGTATTTTCACTTTAATATTTATGTTATCATTCTACCAGTGTTATCTGACCCCAGACACATCCTGTACATGTGGATCCAGGCTCCGTGTACAAACAAACACATTAAAGAGTCCAGCAGAAATTATTTGTCTTTGTTCCTATCTGTCACATCTCCTCTGGAGCTGCAGCCCCAGCGCTTGGGAGGGCTCAAGGGCTCACAGGCTCAGCTGCCACACAGAGAACTTGTGGACCCTGGGGTGCCCCTGTGGGCCTCAGTGCCCAGAGCCTTTCTGCTCCTTCCCCCTGGGGCTGCTGCTTCCCTGCAGCCCTGGCCATGGAGAGCAGCAGAAGCGGCTGTGTCCAGAGCAGCAGTGCCAGCTCAGGGCCCTGTGGGGAGCAGGGGCTGGGCAGCAGGACAAGGCAGCCCGGCCGGCCAGGACACCTCAGCTGGGGAAAGGGATGTCCAGGGAGAAGAGCGCGGGAGCGTTTCTGTGCCTGCAGGGTGCAATCCAGAGGAAGCTGCTGCTGCCGGCAGCGGCTCTGGCTGGGCCCCTCTGTGCCCTGCCCAGGGCTGCTGTGCTGTGCTGGCCTGGGCAGAGGGGCTGGCACTGAGCGGGCAGAGGCAGCCTGTGCTGGGCATCTCCTGGAGCCGGGACCGGGAGTTCTGCGCTGTCCCTGAGCTCCATTTCCCCTGCCATGGGGAGCTCCAGCCCTGGGGCTGCTGTGGAGGCTGACCTCCCTCTCTGCCCCTGGGCAGCTGCTGGGCCCTTCAGAGGGGCTGAGCAGTGGGGGGAGTGCCCCCAGTGCTGGAGCACCCGGGGGCTGGCACTGCCATGGGGCTCACCCAGAATGGGCTGCTGGGCTGGGGTGGGGTGAGGGCAGGGGAGGTGGGCAGAGCTGGGCTGGGCTGGGCTGGGCTGGGCTGGGCTGAGCTGGGCTGGGGTGAGGGCAGGGGAGGTGGGCAGAGCTGGGCAGTGCCCAGGAGATAAACCCACCCGTATCAGCTGAGCTGTGTGACTCTGCAGGGCCAGGACACGTTCCAGCGGGTGCGTGGTGCTGTGCCAGTCCCCTGGCAGGGATCTCAGACAGGCAGGTGCAGCACTGAGGGGGTCGCTCTGGGCCCTTGCTGGCATGGACAGTCCAAGAAGGTGCCCCAGGGCTTTGATCACCCCTCCAGCCTCTTCCATTGGCTGCTTTCAGATCTGACCATTCACTCCAGTTTTTTGGTCTCTTTGTTCTGTGGTCATCTCCTCCCTCCTGCTGAGTTCAGCATCGGTTTAGGGGCAGCGTCAGCCCTGCCCCAGGCTCCCTCCTCACCCAGACCTTGGCAGGCCCCAGAGCAGGGCTCTCTGTGAACCCTGGCACGGGATGGGGGTGGTGGGACTGGACACTGAGGTCTGGCACGGACACTCTGGTGGGGAACATTTGCCCACCCAAACACACCTCATGCTGTGCCGTGTCTGCTGAGGGGGTGTGGGGCCTGTGCTGGGCAGGGGGGGCTGTGCTGCCTCAGGCACAAATCCCAGGCATGAGCCACAACACAGCGACCAGGAGGTGGAAGCGAGGACAGGCTGTGGAGGAGGCATTCAGAAATCTGACCTGAGCCTGTGTTCGTGTGTTTAGGAAAGCCAAAGTCCGGCTGGAGCTGACGGAGGCTGCAGGCAACATCCAGAGCAATGTGAATTCGTTCACTGTATTTGCAGTAAACGTCTGCAAAAGGAACATGTCACCCTGCTGCTGAATGGGGGGTGGGGAGGAGAATCTAATTCATAGAATGGCTTGGGCTGGAACCTTAAAGATCATCAGGTTCCAATCTCCTGCCATGGGCAGGGACACCTTCCACTGGATCAGACTGCTCCATCCAGCCTGGCCTTGAACACCTCCAGAGGTGGGGAGTGTGCAGCCTCTCTGGGTAACCTGTGCCAGGACCTCTCCACCTCACTGGGAAGAATTTCTTCCCAATATCCCACTTAAACCTGCCCTCCTTCCCCTCATGGACATTCTCCCTTGTCCTGTCACTCCAGACCTTGTTCAAAGTCCCCCTCCAGCTCTCTCAAAGCCCCTTTAGGCACTGGAAGGGGCTCTCATGTCTCCTTGGAGCCCTCTCTCCCCCAGGCTGAACAGCTCCAGCTCTCCCAGCCTGGCTCCAGAGCAGAGGTGTTCCAGCCCTGCAAGTGCCCCTTGTGACACTGCGGGACTTGGCGTAACCAAGGGTCCATTGTCACCCTGTGGGACACAAGAGACCATTGTGACACGATGGGCCCACGTGGAATCAAGGAGACCACTGTGACACTGGGGTGCCCCATGGAACCATGGAGACCATTGTGACACTGTGGGGCTCCATGGAATCAAGGGTCCACTGCGTCACTCCTGAACCCCCAAGACCCTTGTGACACTGTAAAACCTTATGGAAAAATGGGGCCATTGTGACACTTGGGAGCCAAGGAGAGCATTGTTACACTGAAAGGCCTCATAAAACCATGGGGACCATTATGACACTCTAGGGCCTTGTGAAACCAAGGAGACCATTGTGGAACTGCAGGGCCTCATGGGATAAGGGAGACCATCCTGATACTTCGGAGCCTTGAGGAACCAAGTAACCTTTGTGACACTGCAGAACCAAGGGGCCATTGTGACACTGTGGGGCCCCACAGAACCAAGGGGACCATTGTGACACTGCAAGGCCTCATGGAAGAAGGGACACCACTGTGAGACTGTTAACAAAAGTCAGTAAAAACAAAAATCCTCCTTAACACCAATGTAGCACTAAGAATAAGAAGCAGCATTCTTTATTTGGCTGGATGGATGGGGGAACAGCTCCTCCTAAAGCCATGCATGCTGAGGACAGGAAAGTTCCTGTTTATATCCTGTATTTTACAGACATATTCAGCGATTGTCCCAGAATAAACACACAGATGATAATCATTTCCCCAAAATCATTAACATATTTTCCCTCCCCTTTACACATGCGTTCTTCTGTTCTGGGGGTCTCTTTGTGGTCCCTGGTGGTCGGTGACCCCAAAGTCCCACCTGACTGCCCTGTGAACTGGTAAAAGTTCACAACTGAGGCCGGTCGCTTTCCAGTTCTCCTTCTTATACAGTGGGCAGTGTGCAGTTCCATGGGCCAGTGGGTTTTGAAGAACAAGCATTGTGTCAGCTCAACAGGTGTAGAAAATTTATCATCTGATAACATCCCCTGCCTTTGTGAAGCTTGTCTTCTCTTCCTCGCCTTGCATTAGCAATCATGGTTTTTATGCAGCTTAAAGGAAAGTATCATAATTACAATTATTACTATGATCACAATTATATTTTGCAAAAGTGAGGCCAACCAACCAGTCAGAGAAAATTCAAATCCATTACGTCTTTTATTCAACTCTCTATTTTCTAATCCTGCTCTTCATTCTCTGCTGGATGCAGCAACTGATTTTATCCTCTCTACCCAGTCATCCAATCCAGCATCACATCTGGAATGTGCACACAACAAGTGTTGTTGTTTCAGTTCAGGAATCCACATACTCCATGTTCATGTAACAGCAATAGGTCTGAAGCCAATCTGGTCTGTGAGGTCATTTTAGCTGTGGCTTGCGATTGTTCCTTTATTCCAGCAAACCCCAAAGGAGTTGCATTCACTGAAGTTTCCATTTGCAGAGTCCAATGGTGTGTGGCTGCTCTGTTCCTAAAGGCAGATCTTTGCAGAGCAGAGATGGATGCTAAAATCCATCCCGCTGTAGTTCCCGCACTGGGATGTTTGCAGGTTTCATCCCCTTTACCCTTTCCCCACCGTTGGGTTCCCAGTGGTGACTCCTTGCACGAGGCACGTAACGTTAATACCCCCAGTGTCCATGGTGCTCCTGATTCTCCCAGGGGCCAATGTGTGCTCCAAATTCCAGCACTTCCCACCCATCCTGTGGCTCCTAAGGATTTGGCCGTGTCCTGTGTCTGTCCAAGGCTCGTTGCTTGTTGGGTGAGCCCAGGTGTCACTGAAAAAGGCAAAATAATTTCTGCAAACACACCCCAGCCTTAGAGCCTGGGCCACAGCCAGGAGCTGCTGTACCCCAGGATTCCAAACAGCTCAAGTGTCTGTCCCAGTGCAATCCCACTTTTCCTTTGTCCTGGGATCCTTTGGCCTTGACCTCATTAAATCAGGATATTTTATACCCACCTGTAGGGGGTCCTCTGGGAGGCCTGGGCTCCCTTCCCAGCCCAGACATCACTGAACTGGCTGGAAATATTCCCATTGTCCTGTCTGAGGGCAATTCCATACTGCTGGAATTTGACATCCCCAGGGGGCATCAGTGCAATCTCTCAGCTGAGAAATATTTCCTGATGTAATTTCCAGATCCGGTTTTGAGATGTTACAATTCTCAACAGTATTGTTCTTATGTGTCCATGGTAAGGAATATTCTCCTTCCATCCCTGCCCAGTTGGCCTGGGTGCTGTTTCCTTCCCACGTGTTCCCAGATTTTTGTCGAATTGCTGACTGAAGCTCCCCACGGAACTGGATCTTTTGCAGAGAAAATGTGTTGGCAAACAAGCTGTTTTAGAGGCTACACTCTGTAATCTGCCAAAATCTTGCACTAATTTGAAAACCACATTCCCCTTCAATGAAGAACATAGTTTCTATTATATTACTATTAATATTATTATATATAATATTATATATGTAATATAATATATATTACATATAATAATATATATAAAATAATCTATATATTATAATAATAATAATAATATGCAATTAGTCATCATCTTCATCTACATCTGGTAAATAGTATCACCCTCGAAAATCATATTCTATACCCAAAACAATCAATAGGATTTATGTCTCTAAGCGGCAAAACAGCAATACAAATTACCCCCCAAGAACTAAAAGAAAATAAAAACCTCCAGGGTGTCAGTCAGTTTTCTTCCCCTGTATTTAACGTGTGGCTGCTGGTTTTACCCGTGTGTGATGAACCCAGGGTTTGATTCCTGCCACCCTGAGTGCAGTGTAGGTTACCAGGAGGACTTGGAAAGGTCCTTTCCACTTTTCCTTCAAGGGCTCAGGGTTCCAAGTCTTCACATACACAAGTCCCTGGGCTGGAAGGGATGAACAGGGCACCCAAAGCCACTGGTCCTGACAGGGTTATAAGCAGACAGTCCAGCAAGAGTTTCTGCTAAAGCAATCAAGTATAGATTTAAATCTGTTTCTCCCTTTGAATGGGTTTCTCCTGGAACTGATGGTGTTTGGTACCACCATCCCTACAGGAGTTCATGGGGACTTACTTTGGTTTTTGATTGGCTGAATTCTGACTCACAAAAGAGCCAGAGGAAGGGTCTGTGTCCATTTTAAAGAGGTTTCTTGGCACATTTTACTCATTTGTGGCTTCAAAGTCTGATTCATCCTTTCCACTTTCCCACTCACCTGTGGTCGCCAAGGGCTCTGTCAGTCCCATTTTATACCCAGGGTTTTGCTCAGCTGTGGCCCCACATCTGCTATAAAATGGGGCCTCTCCCTGAAGACAGCCAAAGTGGCCCCCAAATCTCAGTATGATTTCTTGAAGCATAATTTTTACCACTTCCCTGGATTTATTGGTGTGGCAGGGAAAGGCCTCTGGCCATCCGGAAAATGCATCTGCCAATACCAAAAGGTACCAATCTCCATTTTGTCTGGGTAATGCAGAGAAATTGATTTGCTAATGACCTCCAGGTGAATTTCCCTGTCTAACTGTTCCAGAAGGTGGCCTTTTCCTATTTTTGGGGTTGTTTTTTAAACAAATAGAACATTTCACTGTTATCAATTTTGCAATTTCAGTCATTCCCACACCAAGCACAGAATTTCAGAGATTAGATATGATGGCCTCAATTCCCCAGTGGCTTTTGTTGTGGATTTTTTCCTTTATTTTTCTCATTACAAGAGGTAATCCCTCCATCCCTCTTGATTCTTAGTAGCTTTTAATATATTCGCTAAAATTTGATTTTTGCAGGGTTCCAATCCCCTCCCACTCGGTTTGGGGGGGTGTTGGGGTTTTTTGGAGTTCTTCTTCTGTTTTCTTTTTCTCTTAAAAAATTTTCCCCATATATGTTGCCAGGGGTGACAAATTGCTGGGTGCGTAAGAAAAACAAAAGACCTGGCCACAGGGGGCGAGGGGGTCCAACTGGTTTTTTTTTTCACCAGGGGGCTGGGTACAGCCTGGGCTGGCTGCTGCCCTCAGCATTCAGAGGGAGCTCGGCAGCGCTAGAAGCTTCTGCTTTCGGCTGCCTTCCTTCTTCCAGAGAACCCCCAGGATTCCCAAGCCTGCCTTTCCCTGCCCCGCTGGGAGCTGGGCCGCTGCCGCTCTGCCCCCGCTGCTGCTCGGAGCCGTCGCTGCTCTGTAGCTCGCACACTCTGCCGGCTGAGACCTGCCGAGGTTCCTGCTGCAGCTCTGCAGTTTGATCCATCTCGCTGCCGCCCGGGATCTGCACTCGTCTCTGCTGTTCCCGCCTGCTGTTCCCGAGGGTCCGGCCGGACACCAGGATCAGCTGCCCAGGGGTTTGTGAGGCTTTTCATCCATCCCTTCCCGGGACCCCGTGCCGCCATTGCCGGTGCTGCCCGAGCTCGCTGCGGGGCGCCCCCTGCAGCCGCGGGGGAACCATCGCACCCGCCCTGCTCACCGGGAGCCGCCAGCGCCCCTGCCGGCCGTGAGCGGAACTGCACCCAGGGGAACGGGCCTGAGGCCGAGAGAGGCCGCACTGGGTTTGTGCTGCTGTTTGCTCTCACTGCCACAGTTATTGCTGTTTGTTTGTGCTGTTATACATATATATTTATTAGTAAAGAACTGTTATTTCTACCCCTCATATCTTTGCCTGAAAGCCCCTTAATTTCAAAATTATAATAATTCGGAGGGAAGGGGGTTGCATTTTCCGTTTCAGGGGAGGCTCCTGCCTTCCTTGACAGACACCTGTCTTTCAAACCAAGACAAAGGGGCTGCAGAGCTCTCAGGATATCCTGGAGAGGGACCACAGGGGGCCATGGAACTTCTTTTCCTTCTGCTCATCCATCTCTGGGCTGACCCCTCTCTGCCCCCAGGAGCTGCCCTGCCCTTCAGAGGGGCTGGGGCTGTGGGTGAGTGCCCAGAGCTCTGCAGGACCCTGTGGTGGGCACTGCTGGGGGGCCAGCCCAGACCGGGATGGAGAGAGGGCAGGGGAGGTGGGAGGTCTTGGAGGGATCTGTGCTGAGCTGGAAAATTCCGGGGAGAGAAAAGCCTCAGTGTATCTCACACAGGGGTGGGGGCTGGCCCTCAGCAGATATTCTGGCCAGAATCGTTGTGAGGTCACCCAGCACAGCAGAGACCCCACACAACAGGAATTCCATCCCTGGGGAGGTGAAGGAGTGAGGCAGGAGGGAGAGGCGCCACCTGGGCTCTGGTTCTGGGGCACCTGTGTTACACAACCCGACCAGCCCTGGCACACAGGGAGGCCGGCCGGGCCCACGGCCACCCTGCCCTGCACCAACCCTGCAACCAGGGAAAAGTCTTCCCTCATCTCCAGGCTGAACGTCCCCTGTTTCACCCAACACCCCTTGCCTTTCATCCTCTTAACATGCTCCAGCCAAGCTTTCCCTTCCTAAAAACAACAAAGTCACCATATCTACATCTCTCCCTTACAAACTGTCCTTGCTGTCACCTCCTGGCAGTGGCTTCATGGCCCCTGTCCTCCCTGCACTGCCCCAGCTCTGCTGCCATCAGGAAGGGCAGAGCCATGGGGGAGGGAAATGCACAGGGACTCCTCCTGGGAGGGACCTCAGGAGGTTTCCAGGCTGAGCCACAGCAGAGTCTGTAGAGAAGGGGACCCAGGGATGGGCTGTTTGTGTGTTCTGCCATGGCAGGATGAGCTGCAGATCTGCAGAGACACCCAGACAATGTGGATCCCTGCAGGAGCTGATCTCACACGGTGGCTCCCAGGCCTCTGCTGCTCGCTGTTTGCTCTGGTTTGATGTTCCCTGAGCTGCAGCTGAACCCAGCAGGGCTGGGCTGAGAACCTGGGAGAGAAACCATCAATGTCCATCTCACCCTGTGTGACCGTGCAGGGCAGGACTCAGCCCAGGGGCTGTGGGGCAGGGCCAGGGCCTGTGGAAGGGGTTGAAAACAGGCAAGTGCCCGAGAGAGGAGGCTGCCCTGTGCCCTTGGTGGCAGGGACAGAGCAGGGAGGGGGCCCAGGACATTTGTCACCCACAGCCTCTGTCCCCAGCCATTGCCAGCCCTGGCTGCTCAGCCCAGGTTTGTGGGGGAGTTTGGCTGTGCCCAGCTCCATCCTCCTGCGGGGCTCAGGGCCTGTTGCCAGCAATGGCCAGCCCTGCCCGGCCTCTCTGCTGGCCCAGAGCCCGGCAGAGCCCGGGGCAGGGCTGTGTGTGCAGCCCCACAGGTGCCCAGCCTGTGCAGGAGCTGGGAGAGGCTGCCCAGCAGGGAGGCCATGGGGGCACAGAGCCCCAAGGCTGCTGTGGGCACCACGGCCCAGGGGCCGTTCCCACCCGCAGGGCTCCTGTCCTGGGCTGGGCCTGCACAGGGGCTGTGGCACCATGGCTGGGGCAGCGGGGCACAGAGGGGCCACGGCACCTCAGGTCTCTGATGATCCCGGGACGATGCTGGTCGCTGTTTCAGGCTGGAGCAGAGCAGATGTTTACGGCACAGGAGCCCTGCAGGGCTGTCAGGGACCTGCAGCTTGCAAGGTGCTCTGCTCTCCCACAGCTCCTCTCTGAGAGATCCAATCCCAGGTCGGCACCTCAGGGCACCAGGGCCCTACAAATGGCACTGCCTGTTCATGGGCAGACAGCTGATGTCTGCCTGGAAGGGGCACAGGTTTTAATACTTGTACATTTCATAATACACAAGCTCATCTTCATTAACTGGCTCATTTGAGTACTTTTAGGAAATGGCAAAGTTTTCCCACCAGGAACAGGAATTTCCTGGATCTACTGGATTCTTCTACTGATGGCAGTAGAAGAAATACTGATCTTCCCCTCTACTTGTGTCACCAATATTCTGTCTATTATTTCCTCTCCCTCTTCCATCAGGTGTTTCCAGATCTCCTGCTTAAAAGGCTGTGTCTAAGGACATCTCTTCACTACACCAGCTGGATCTAGGTCCTTCCTCTTGCTCCCAGATTTCTTCCTCCAGATGCTTTCTGGTCATTCAAGTACCTCTCAATTGACTGGTTTCATGCTTTGAGCTTCAGTCTTTCAGAAGTTTACATAAATATCACATTAGTCAACATCTTAATTGTGTTTATGTCTATCCTGGAAATGCCTTTTCTTATGTCTTTGTCTAAAACGGTTCCTGTATGGAAATCCCTTGTGGATGCTGGACATGTCAGATGCTGCTGGGACATCACAGGGAGCTGAGGGAAGAGCTGTGATGGTTATTAAACTCTGTCATGTTCAGCTTGTGTTTGTTGGGAAGAAACCTTCCTGTGCCTCTGAGTCTCCCCAGTCCCTGAGCCCCAAAGGACACGAACCCGATGAGTTGTGGCTCCCACTCCAGTGGCACTTGCACCTTGGCTCTGCTCAAGAGAGCTCTTCATCCACTTTCTCTCTTTTCCTTCCTCTGGGGCTGGAGGGAGCTCGTGACTTCAGCGTGTGACTCGTGTGTGCAAAGGGCAAATCTGGACAGAATCGGGGCAGGGAGGGTTCGGGGGGACCTTGGGATCTGTGCTGGGCACAGAAGGTGTTTTCCATGGGTCTGAGACTGTCTGCTGAGGAAAGTGGATTTCATATCCAGCAGAGGAATCACTTCTGCTTTTTATGGAGCTGTGCCTTCCCTTGGTTTTGTTGGCTGACAATAAATGACCATCCCTCTGTGTCTTGGGCAGCTCCTTCTCCAAGGAAAGCAGCTGGGAGCTGGAGCCAAGGAGCTGAAAGCTGCAGGTGCAGCCTGGGCTGGAGGAAGCTCAGATTTGCACAAGGCTGCTCTGAGTCCCAGGGGCTGGATGAGGGAAATGGTGGGGTGGGGATAGGGACAAAATCTGGTTGATTGTCAGCCATAAAGGGTTTTGATATTCATATCTGTTCAGACTGCAGTAGAAGGTACTTGGATTCAGTGTCAATTGGAGATTGCACATATCAGGGAATTAACAGCAAAAACACCTAAACAGGACCTAAAAAATCTTTTTTCACTCTTTTAAAATATAATATATTCACTTTGAAGACTCTCTGAAATTTGCCTAATTAACCACAAAAGATTTGAAAACTTAAATCAAATTACTCCCCTCGGCTTGGCTTGTTCAGGTGTTTTGAATGTTAATTCAAAACCGAATTCCTGAACTGAAGAGCTGAAGGCTGAAGAAGCCTCTGGAGAGTTAAAATTCAGCAGCAGCCTCCGAGTTGCTGAGGATGTCAGCAGCCCCCAGTGAGGCCATCCCTGCCAAGGGCGTGGGGGGAATGGGCAGACAAGGAGAGCGTCCCCGGGGCTGGGGAAGCAGAACTCAGAGGCACCCCCGGCTCCAGGTGGGAAATGGATGTGGAATGTGGCTGTGAAAGCCCTGCCTGGGCTGTGCCAAGCAGCACAGCCAAGCCCTGACCCCCATCCCCCAAACAACTCTCTCAGCAAGACATTTAGAAGGAATTACAATTGTTTGTGTCCTCTGAGCTGGATGCACTGGAGAAATACGGACAGGAGATCTCAAGAGGTCAAAACAACAAAACAGCCTTTACTGGCAACTTCAGAAAACCACAGGAACTTTGGCAAAAGGTTTAGTACGACATTCAATCAACAAAAAGCACTTCTCAAAGCATTAACTTGGCCCATTCAACTTTGCAAACTCTAAGCCCGTTCAATTTTAAGTTACTCAAAATCTGCCAGAAAATGGAATTAGGAGAAGAAGAAAGAGAGAAAGACAAAAAAGATACAGAGAAGCACACACACAGCTACCAGCTCCTGGATTCCAGTGGTGTTCAGATAGAAATTCCAAGAGGAGGTAGGGTCAAGATGTGTTCTTGCCTCATGTTCAGCCTTAAATACCCCTTGGTCTTCCTAGGCTCTTCCCCCAGGTGGGACTTCGGTCATTTGGTCCCTCAGGAGCTGGGCTAGGGGCTCCAGAGGTGGGTGTGGAGCATTGCCTTTGGTGTGCCAGGGACTGGCAGGCACTGCTGGGCTGGGATAGAGGCTCTAGGGGGATTGGGGTTACAGGGCACTGCAGTGCTGGGGTTATAGGGCAGGGCATGGCTGGACCTGCCCCTTCCTCCCCCCTGCACCAAAGGTTTTGAGCCAACAATCTCCTCCAGTCTCTCACATTAGGGAATGCTGGAGGTGGAATCCTAGTTCTGGCCATGGGCCCCTGGAGAAGAAGGACAGTTCTGTTCCACAGGAAGGAAAGCACGGAGCCCCAGCGCTGCAGGGGCAGATGAGAAGCAGCCCTGGCCATGCCAAGCTCAGCCGGAGCTGTCAGGCGGCCCCAGGAGCCCAAGGCAGCCAGAGCTGTTCCATGTTCCCTTGGTTCCACTGGGCCCTGCAGTGTCACAAAGGTGTCCTTGGTTCTGCAGTATTGCAATGGGACCTTGGATCCACGAGCCCCTGGAGTGTCACAGTGCTCTCCTTAGTTCCATGAGGCCCAGAGTGTCAAAATTGTCTCCTTGCTTCTACGGTGCTCACAGTGTCACGATGGCCCCTTGGTTCCACAACGCCCCAAAGTGTCACAAGGGTCTCCATGATTCCATGGGGCCCCGTGGTGTCACAGTGGCCCCTTGGTTCCATGGGGCCCTGTGGTGGTGCATTTCCCCCTCCCCTTCTCAGCCCGCCTGCAATCTGAGAAATGCTCGCTCGGCCTCAGCCTTGGCCAACAGCCCCTGGGCTCAGCTGCTCTGAGCTCATCAGAAACTCTGTCTGCTCCCAGGCACTGCTGCTGCCCAACGAGCTCCTGGTTCCTTTGGGGCAGCCTTGGGAGCTGTTTTTCCTCCCTCAGTGGCACAACAGCCCTGTTCTCACACTTTCAAGGAAAGCTGTTGATGCGAAGTGTGGCCAGGATGAAACACTGCTGGGACTGAAGCCCCTCCCTTGGGGCCCTGTAACAGCGGCCCAAAAGGAGCCCCTTGGAGTTCTCCTGGGCCAGCGCCCTCCCTCTGAGTGGGGCCTCTCCGAGCCAGGAACTCTCCTGTTTGCTGCGCTCGGGGGATCCCTGAACAACGAGGGACCCTGGGCCGATCCCCCCACTCCTCCAGGCTCAGCCCTTCGCCCGCTGGGGAGATGCAAGAGCACCCGCAGGGAGCATTTCCCTTCCCTCCAGGGGAATTTCCCACAGGGCCCTGGCACTGACTCTTTCTGTCTGTGTGCACACACGTGTGCCTGAACTCTGGCAAACGTGGCAAAAATGCTGGTCTCTGAGGTGGTTCAGTGCCTTGGGTATGAGTCAGTCAGGCCTGTAAGCAAGGTTAAGTCCCAAGGTGTAAGCTCAGTTAAATGCTGCTAAGTGCTGTCTTTCGCTAAGCTGAGTTTAATGTAGGTTATAAGCTAAGTTAAATACTGTTAAGTGCTTTTCCTCTGTTAAATTGTGAAGTCACAGGTTACGAGTTAGGGGAAATACTGTTAAGTGCTGTTCTTTTGCTAAATGGTGAAGTTGAAGGTGTCAGTTAAGGTTAAGGTGGAAGTTAAGTCCTGTTCCGTTTGAGCTCTGTGAAGCTTTTAGGCCGCATTCCTTTGATCTTGCCTTCACTGTCCTTTTGTCACACATACCTAAACACACACACACACACACACACACAGGGATAGTTCTCGGCTCAGTTCTGGTTTGATTGCCTGGATTTTGTTTGGTTTTGTTGTTGCTTTGTTTCCTTGGTGTGCCTGAACTGTGCAGGCAGGAGTAGAGAGACTCCTGCCAAGGAACTTTGTGGTGCTGTCGCTTAATATTAAATCTGATTTTTGCTGCTCCCTTGCCGGGGATTTTTGAAGCGCTCTCAGCCCCTTGTTCGTAACAGGGCGGAGGAGCCCTGGCCCAGGCTCTCTCCCTGGGGGACACAGGGACGCTGCCGGGGGGTCCCTGTCCCCCTGTGCCACCCCCCCGGCCCCGGCCCCCAGCCCCGAGTCAGGCTCTGGGGGTCGATCTCGTGGAACATCCTCTGGGGGAGGCTGCGGCGCCGGGGGCGGGGGGGACCCGGGGGGACCCCGCAGTGCACGAGCAGCCTTGGACTCCTCTGGGGGGAACTCTGATGGGGGAGTGGGGCAGAGTGACCTCACACAGCCCCTGCGATGTCACACAGCCATCGGTGATGTCACAGCCCACTCTGTGATGTCACACAGCCCCCTGTGATGTCACAGCTGGCTCTGTGATGACACAGCCCACTCTGTGATGTCACATAGTTCCCTGTGATGTCACAGCCCATTCTGTGATGTCACACAGCCCCATGTAATGTCACAACTGGCTCTGTGATGTGACAGCCCAATATGTGATGTCACCCAGGCGCCTGTGATGTCTCAGTCCACAGTGATGTCACACAGCCATCTGTGATATCAAAGCCCACTCTGTGATGTTGCACCGCCCAGTCTGTCATGTCACACAGACATCTGTGATGTCACAGCTGGATCTGTGATGTTACACAGACATCTGTGATGTCACAGCCCACTATGCGATATCACACAGCCATTTGTGACGTCACAGCCCACTCTGTGAAGTCACAGCCCAATCTGTGATGTCACACAGCCTCCTGTGATGTCACAGCCCACTCTGATGTCACACAGCCCCCTGTAATGTCACAGCCCCTTGTGATGTCGCAGCCCCCTGTGATGTCACAGCCCCTTGAGATGTCACAGCCCCCTGTGATGTCACAGCCCTCTTTATGATGTCATACAGCTATCTGTGATGTCACAGCCCACTCTATGATGTCACAGCCAACTCTGTGATGTCACACAGCCCCCTGTGATGTCACAGCCCACTCTGTGATGTCACACAGCCCCCTGTAATATTACAGCTGGCTCTGTGATGTCACAGCCCACGCTGTGATGTCACACAGCCATCTGTGATGTCACAGCCCCTTGTGATGTCACACAGCTGCCTGTGGTGTCACACAGCCCCCTGTGATGTCACACAGTCCACACTGTGATGTCACATAGCCATCAGTGATGTCACAGCCCACTCTCTGATGTCACACAGCCCCCTGTGGTGTCACACCCCACTCTGTGATGTCACACCCCACTCTGTGATGTCGCACCCCACTCTGTGATGTCACACAGCCATCTGTGATGTCACACAGCCCACTCTGTAATGTCACAGCCCACTCTGATAACACACAGCCCCCTGTGATGTCTCAGGCCACTCTGTGATGTCACACAGCCCCCTGTGATGTCACACAGCCCACTCTGTGATGTCACACAGCCATCTGTGATGTCACAGCCCACTCTGATGTCACACAACCATCTGTGATGTCTCAGCCCACTCTGATGTCACTGCCCACTCTGTTGTGTCACACAGCTCCCTGTAATGTGACAGCTGGCTCTGTGATGTCACAGCCCACTCTCTGATGTCACACAGCCCCCTGTGATGTCACACAGCTCCCTGTGATGTCACATTGCCCCTGTGATGTCACAGCCCACTCTTTGATGTCACATAGCCATCTGTGATGTCACAGCTGGCTCTGTGATGTCACACAGCCATCTGTGATGTCACACAGCCATTTGTGAGGTCACAACTTACTCTGTGATGTCACACAGCCATCTGTGATGTCACAGCCCACTTTATGATGTCACACAGCCATCTGTGATGTCACAGCCCACTCTGTGATGTCTCACAGCCATCTGTGATGTCACAGCCCACTCTGTGATGTCAACTGTTGGAACCCACGGCTCACCTTTGGCTGTCCTGGGAGGTCAGAAGCCCCAGCACAGGGGTCCCGGACCCTGGCAAGAAGCCCACAATGACACTGTCTTTGATCTCAGCCTATGGGAAAAATTGCCGACTCAGCGTGAGGCATTGCAGAACAAGAGATGGTGAAAATGAGTAGTGGTTTAGTATTTTACAAGGTAAAAAGTAGATTTTAGGATTTTTAAAATGAGGACGGAGAACCTAAAATGGAGGATTTTGGGCGTTGCCCTGTTCTTCTTCTTCTTCTCCATCTTCTCTCTTAGTGTTGGCATAAAATGATTGGTAGAATGAAAAAAGGTAGAAATTACGTGTCTAGAATAGGTGCAAATTAATTGGTATAGAATAATAAATAACAAATACGTTGTGAAGAATGGTTGGATCATGGAAAGGGCACAAAAAGGCCGGGACAGCCCAGGACTGGGCAGTGCCCGCTCGGACTCGGCTGCATCAGACGTGCGGCCGGAGCTGAGAGCTGGCAGAGATAAGGAGAAATAAACAACCTGAAACAACATCTGCAGCCGTTTCTCATCTGCTCGGGCTCAAGGTAAAGCGTCCCAGAGGTGAAGATAAGAACCAGCATTTGTGCGGAGTACCCAACTCCCACAGTCACACAGCCCCCTGTAATGTCACAGCCCACTCTGTGATGTCACAGCCCACTCGGTGATGTCACAAAGCCCCCTGTGATCTCACACAGCCATCTGTGATGTCACACAGCCCACTCTTTGATGTCACAGCTAGCTCTGTGATGTCACATAGCCCTCTGTGATATCACAGCTGGCTCTGTGATGTCATAGCCAGCTCTATGATGTCACGGCTACCTTTGTGATGCCATGCAGCCACAAGGGATGTCACAGCCTTCTCTGTGATTTCACAGGCAGCTCTGTGATGTCACAACCCACTCAATGATGTCACAAAGCCACCCTGTGATGCCACAACACACTCTGTCATGTCACAGCCTTCTCTGTGACATAACACAGCTGCTCTGTGATGTCAGAGAGCACTTATCTATGATGGCAGAGTCTGCTCTGTGGTCTCACAGCCCACACTGTGATGTCACAGCCCCCTTTGTGACTTCACAACCTGTTCTATGATGTCACACAAGCAGCCTGTGTAACGACGTACATCGTCACTAAGAATGGGAAAACAGACCCAATTAACACCCGCTCCGGTGCCTTGCAATGTGACCCAATGTCACCGTTGTTATTCAATCTTGTGCTTGACCCCTTACTGTGCAAACTTGAAACAGATGGAAGGGGGGGTCAATCACAGAGGGTTCAAATTAACGGCGATGGCCTTCGCTGATGATTTAGTGCTGCTGAGTGATTCCTGGGGAGGCATGAATCGCAACATCAGGATTCTCGAGGCCTTTTGTGATCGTACTGGCCTGAGACCTCAAGGGGAGAAGTGCCACGGCTTTTACATCAAGCCGACTAAGGACGCATATACCATCAATGACTGTCCTGCTTGGCGGATTAAGGGTATTCCCCTGAACATGATCGACCCAGGCAGCTCAGAGAAATATCTCGGCACCCAGACAGACCCCTGGACAGGCTTTGCCAGCCCAGGCTTGTCTGCAAAACTAGAAGGATGGTTAGAACGGATTGGTGACGCACACCTGAAGCTGTTGCTAGACATGGGAAAACTGTCAGCTGTGCCCCAGCTAAGTTCTGTAACCATCCTTATCAGAGCCTGAGGAATGTGAGAACTGCTAAATTAAGAAAGTGGACGTTGGAAGAAAAGAACAACAAAGCAGCAAGAAAGCAGAGAAAGAGGGACTGTACCAACCTGGACTAGAACCAATCATGTTTCCTGAGGCTACATGCAGGGTGTGTGGACAATATGAAGAGTCCAATCGGGTCATGCGTGATCGTGTGAATGACACTTAGAGAAATGTATAAGAATAGAAAAATGTAAACAATAAACGGATTCCTGCGCAATCATATTGGTTCGTAGTACAGGGGTCCCGTTTCCCCCGCATGAAGCCGCTTCAGAAGGTGGATATACTCAGGACGTACCCCATCCCGTGACTGATATATCTGGCCGACCATACCGAAACATCATTGGGACTCCTCGAATCCCTTGACCTTTCTATTAGGAAGACGGTCAAGGAGTGGCTTCACCTCCCAGCAAGTACGTGTGATGCCATCTTGTACTCGAGTTTTAAGGACGGAGGGCTGGGACTCATTAAATTGGCGGCGCTAATACCAAGTGTGCAGGAGCGAAGTTTGCACGAGCTGGCTCAGTCTTCGGATGGGGCTCTGGTGTCATTCTTGAAGGAAGAACATCTTGAAAAGGTTTATGAGAAATTATGGGTTAGAGCGGGAGGAGTGAAAGAGTCCATCCCGGCAATTTGGGAGCCTATCCCTATGCTTGAGGTGGTGCTGGAAGGCGAAAGGCTGTTGGAGTGGGAGGCTCCTTGTTCCAGAATTCACTTTCCAAGGCCGTGTAACTGGTGGAAAGTAGAGTTCAATAAGTGGAAACTCCTGGTTGCCCAAGGCCATGGGATTGAAAACTTTGAGAATGATAACATCAGTAACGGATGGCTAGTGCATTACCGGAACATTCCTCATAGAAAACTCATAACTGCACTGCAGTTAAGAGTGAGCGTCTACCCCACTGGAGAGTTTCTAGCGAGGGGTAGACGTGAGGTGTGCAGTACATCCTGCAGGCACTGCGGCGCTGATCATGAGACAGCTGCCCATGGCATCGGAAACTGCCCAATTACGCAAGATGCCAGAATTAAGTAGCATAATTCCATCTGCGAGACCCTTAGCTGTGAAGCTAAAAGGGAGGGTTGGACAGTTTTCCAGGAGCCACACGTGAGGGATGAACAGAATGAACTTTATAAACCGGATTTGATCTTTGTTAAGGAAGATGAGGCACTCGTAGTGGGTGTGACAGTCAGATACGAGCATCACGACTCGTCACTAAAGGACGCTGCTGCAGAGAAGGCCAAGAAATATCAAGGCCTTCTCCCACAAATTCAAGATCTTACGAACGCAGCAGTCGTTGAGTTCGTGGGGTTTCCCCTAGGAGAGCGGGGGAAATGGTACGAGAGGAACTCCGAGTTGCTAGAAGCCCTGGGCCTCTCCAAAACGAGGTGGGGGAGGCTTGCCCGGGCCCTAGCATCCAGAGCGCTCTTCTCTTCTGTAGATATTGTACATATTTTTACTAGTAAAGCTCGACTGTACGTAGAAACTAATAAATGAAGGCCCCTTCCCTCTGGGTTACATCTGGATGGAGGAGTTGGTTTTGGGCGGGAGGGGTTCATCCTTCATACCGTGTCTCACCCATATTTGGGCATCAAATTCAAAATCGACCAGGTGGATGGGCCACCTCTACTTAACCCGGAAAAGAAACATACATTAATTTATAGGTTTATAAAGTAGCCAAATGCCTCGTCATCTAATTAGTGACGCGCATGAATGGATGAACGAGATTCCCACTGTCCCTCCCTACCATCCAGCGGAACCACAGCCAAGGGAACGGGCTTGGCGGAATCAGCGGGGAAAGAAGACCCTGTTGAGCTTGACTCTAGTCTGGCGCTGTGAAGAGACATGAGAGGTGTAGAATAAGTGGGAGGCCGGGCACGCCTCACAGCCCCCTGTGATGTCACAGTCCCCTGTGATGTCACACAGCCATCAGTGATGACACACAGTCCCCTGTGATGTCACAGCCCACTCTGTGATGTCACAGCTGGCTCAGTGAGGTCACACAGCCATCTGTGATTTCACAGTCCACTCTGTGATGTCACACAGACCCCTGTAATGTCACAGCTCGCTCTGTGATGTCACAGAGCACTCTGTGATGTCACACATCCATCTGTGATTTCACACAGCCCCCTGTGATGTCACACAGCCAACTCTATCACGTCAGCCCACTCTGGGACATCACATAGCCCCTGTGATGTCACAGCTGGCTCAGTGATGTCACAGCACCCTGTGATGTCACACTGCCCCCTGTGATGTCACAGCCCACTCTGTGATGTCACACAGCCCCCTGTAAGGTCACAGCTGGCTCTGTGATGTCACAGCCCACTCTGTGATGTCACACAGCAATCTGTGATGTCACACAGCCCCCTGTGATGTCACAGCTTGCTCTGTGATGTCACAGCCAGCTCTATGATGTCACTGCTACCTTTGTGATGCCATGCAGCCACAAGGGATGTCACAGCCTTCTCTGTGATTTCACAGGCAGCTCTGTGATGTCACAACCCACTCAATGATGTCACAAAGCCACCCTGTGATGTCACAACACACTCTGTCACGTCACAGCCTTCTCTGTGACATCACACAGCTGCTCTGTGATGTCACAGAGCGTTTATCTATGACGGCAGAGTCTGCTCTGTGGCCTCACAGCCCATAGTGTGATGTCACAGCCCCCTTTGTGACTTCACAACCTGTTCTATGATGTCACACAACCAGCCTGTGATGTCACAGCCTGCTCTGTGATGTCGGAATTCACTCAGCATGTCACACAGAACCTCTGTGAGGTAACAAAGCCACCCTGTGATATTACAGCCCACCTTGTGACATCACAGTTTGCTCTATGATGTCATACAGCCACCCTATGATGTCACAGCCTGCTCTGGGATGTCACACAGTCCCCCCATGATGCCCGATGGCCTCGCACAACCCACTCTGTGACATCACAGCCCCATCTGTGACCTCACACAAGCCACTCTGTGCTGTCACACAGCCCCTTTCTGCCATCACAGCTGCTCTGTGGTTCTGTGACCCAGCCACAGAGGCGCCGCTATGACACAGCCCCCACTGAGCCATCACACAGCCCCTGCCAGTGCTGAGCGCCTCTGAGCTCTGTCTGTGCCCTGCTCGTGCCCCTGCCATGCCCGGGCAGTGCCCCAGCCCTGCTGGGCTGTGCACAGGAGCTGCTCCTGGCCAGAGCTGTCTCTCTGCAGCGCTGCCGCTTGCCAGGAGCTGCCTCTGTGCCAGGAGCCTGGCCCAGCTCAGCAGCACAGACACAGCACAAGGACTTTCATGACCCTCTCGGGCCTTGCTGCTGAGGCCCTCAACATCAGGCCCTCACAGGGACTTGCAGAAACCTCTCAAGAATTCAAGTCAGAATGGAACTGCAAAGTTTCTTGAAGTTTTAATGGGTCCCAGTGAGGGACAGGAGTGAGAAAGTGTCCCCAGGCTGCAGTCAGAGCAGAGAACTGGAGGCAGGGATGCCAGGTGGGGACAAAGAGAAGCCAAGTCTTGGTGCCCTGGGGCACAGCAGCGTCTGTGCCAGCAAGGGCTGTGAGGAGACACCTTGTGCTGAGGCCCTGGGGCCTCCTGGCACAGCCCCAGCAAGGCTGGGCACTGTCACCCCCTTGTGCTGCCCTCAGCATCCCCCCCACATCCCAGTGGCCTCAGGGATCTGCTGCAAGGAGTCCCTGGGGAGCCTTGCTCAGCAATGGCCCTGGGGGGCTCCTCAGTGCTCCCAGGGACTGCAGCTTCTTCCAAGCACTTTGGCTTTGGCTTTTGCCTGGGACTCTCTGAGAGCTTCCTGCAATCCTGGCCTCCAATTATCTGCCCTAATGAGTCCCTGGAGATTCTTTGTCAGTAACAACACTCAGTGGGACCAATTCATACTTCAGGGTACTGCAGTATTTTTAAGGTACTTTCCACACTGACTCTCTGAGAAGTTTGTGCAATCCTGGCCTCCAATTATCAGCTTTAACGAGTCCCTTGAGAGCTTTGCATTGACACTCAGTGGGGCTCATTAATGCTCTGAGATACTCAAGGTTTTAAAGGTACTTTGGATTTTCCTTCCCACTCTGAGTTTTCTGAGAGGTTTTTGTGCAATCATTGATGCCTGAAGTGGACCCCCAAAGCACAGAGATTGGATAAGAATATGGGAATATAGGTAGGTATTTATTTGAAGGGCCTTCTAAGGTACCCTGGGGAGTCCAGAGGCTACTGCCAAAATGCACCCCAGGATGGACTGCGGGTCACAAGTTCTTCGCACTTTTAGAAGTTTGTTTCATTTGCATATCAGGGTTACTTGTCCAATTAAAGCTTCAGTTCATGATGTAATTTCCCCAAGCTTGCCCCCCCTTTTGAGGCTTTTGGTTTATACTTTTTGGGCCTAGGACAGTCTGAGTGTCCTTGGAGAGCAGGCCTGGAGAGGCTTTGTTATGTCTGCCTAGCATGAGAGAGCAGAAGTTAACAGGCTACAAGAAACTTCAGAGTTACACACCAGGCAGTACAGGATTTGAAAAATATGAAAGTTAAAACCTAAGGTATCATTCCCCTTCTTTAAAGGCTTGACAAGGCCTCTACCTTGTTGAGGTTCTATTCTAAATATTGTAAATATCTACTTATAATATGTGTCTAACAGCAGTATACATCTAACAATAGTATATATAAACAAGAATTATTATTAAAATTATTTTGAACAATTCTTTGATCCAGGGCATTTTGTAACCACAAAATCAGGATGTGGAAGATATAATCAGAGCTCAGTGTGTTATCTTTGAGTGCTATCTAATAATGTAAGATCTGAGTAAGTTCTCAAATTGTAAACAAATTTTGCTGATCTTTCCATTTTGATTTCCATGTCAATTGTTAGCTCTGTATCCAATGAATGTCTTTGGATACACTTTGGATGAGAATCATATGCAGATTTTGGTTCCAAACCTGAGTCAGGGTTACCAACTGTGTAGATAATAAGCACAGGAAAAGAATCATTTAAACGACACCATCTTCATTTGTATCAGGCTCTGTTTTCTCAGTTGTTTCAGGAGCAGAAGCCTTCTTAACTCTGGAGTAGTGAATCCAGGGTCCTTTGCCAGCCACTTTGACTGCGGTGAGGGTGGTCAGCAAAATCTGGAATGGTCCTCTCCCCTTGGCCTGTAGAGGGTCACTGTCCCAGCACTTAACCCAGAGCCAGTGTCCAGGCTGGAAGGGATGTGCAGGGGTGTCCAGTCCTATGGGTGTGGATAACACGATGTAATTCTGGAGCTTCTGCACAGTGGAACCCAAAGCCATTAGATATCTCTGTACATCAAGTTTCCCCCTCATGTGAATCTCACCTGGAACATGTGGAATTTGCTATGGCTGCCATACAGTATTTCATAGGGACTGATGTTATCCCTGTGCCTCGGTTGTGTGCGGATCCTCAGGAAAGCTCCAGGCAAGGCCTGAACCCATGGCATGGATGTCTCTAAAACCTAAGGCATCACCATCACCTCGCAAGGCTCTCCTGGGTTCCATGAGGCCCCTGTGTGACACACTGGAGCTGCAGTTCAGTGAGGTTCCATAACCTCACCAGGGTCTCTGGGGTTCAATGGGGCGCGCCCTTCTCGCATCTGAGCCTTGGTTCCATGAGTTCCATGCACTGACAGTGGTGTCTGTGTTCCGTGAGGCCCAGCTGTATCACATCAGAGCCTTGCTTTCACCAGGTTCCAATACCTCACCATGGTCTCCTGAGCTCCATGAGGCCCCGCTGTGTCACACTGGAGCCTTGGTTCCATGAGGTTCCATAGCCTCACTATGGTATCTTTGGTTCCATGAGGCTTCTCTGAGTCACATTAGAGCCCTAGTTCCATGAATTTCCTTACCTTCACTGTGGTTTTGGTTCCATAATTTCCTGATGTGCCGCTTTAGCATTTTGGTTCCATGAGATTCCATAGCATCCATGTGGTCTCCTGTCTTCCATGAGGCCCCACTGTGTCACACTGCAGACTTGATTCCATGAGTTTCTATAACCTGACAGCATCTCCTGGGTTCCATGAGGCCCTTCTGTGACACATTGCATCCTTGGTTCCATGAAGTTCCAAAACCTCACTATAGTCTCTTGGTTCCCTGAGGCTCCTCTGTGTCCCATTGGAGCCTTGGTTCCCTTGGGTTCCATAACCTCACAATAATCTCCTGCATTTAATGAGGAGCCGCTGTTTCACATTTCAGCCTCACATTCATGAGGTTCCATTTCCTCCTTGTGGTCGCCTGTGCCCCATGAGGCCCCGCTGTGCCACATTAGAGCCTTGGGTCCAAGATATTCCACAGCCTCAAAATTCAGTGAGGCCCTGCTGTGTCAGAATGAAGCCTTGGTTCCATGAGATTCCAGAACCTCACTTTGGTCACTTGGGTTCCATGAGGCCCCACTGTGTCACAAGGGACACTTGCTCCCATGAGCCATGGAAACATCCCAGTGGCACCTGGATTCCATGAGACCCCACTGCATCACAGCTGACACTTGGTTCCATGAGGTTGTTTGCGACACAATGGTCTCCTGGGATCCATGAGGCTGTGCTTTGGAACAACGGACACTGGAATCCAGGAACAGGGGCAATGTCCAAGTGGCACCTGGGTTCCATGGGGCCCAGCTGTGTTTACAATTGACACTTGCTACCATGGCAGTCCGTTGCTTCACAAGAGTCTCCTGGGTTCCATGAGGCCTTGCTGTGTCACACTGGACACTGGGTTCCATGAGCTCTGGTAAGGTCCCAGTAGCACCTGGGTTCAATGAGGCCCAGCTGTCTCATGACTGACACTTGATTCAATGAGATATCATTGTGTCACCATGGTCTCCTGGGTTTCATGAGGCCCCACTGTGTCACACTGGAGCCTTGGTTCCATGAGGTTCAAATACCTCACCATGGTCTCTGGGGTTCCATGACACCATGCTGTGTCATTCCGGAGCCATGGCTCCATGATGATCCATGAACTCACTCTGGTCTCTTGGGTTACATAATGCACAGGTGTTTCACATTCAGTCCTGGGTTCCATGAAGATCCATTGTGTCCCAATGGTCAATTAGGTCCCACTGTGTCACACCGGACCCTTGGTTCCAGGAGGTTCCGTAGCATCACCATGGTCTCCTGCATTCCATGAGGCCTTGCTATGAGACATTTGAGCTGCACTGAGATTCCAGAACCTCACTGTTGTCCCCTGTGTTCCATGATGGACCGCTGAGTCACTTTGGAGCCTTGGTTCCATGAGGTTCCATAGACTTACTAGGGTCTCCCCCATTCCATGAGGCCTTGCTATGAGACATTTGAGCTGCGGTTCCATGAGATTCCAATACGTCACTACAGTCCCTTGGGTTCCATGAGCCCCCACTGTGTCACTTTAGAGCCTGGGTTCCATGAGGTTCCGTAAGCTCCCTACGCTCTCTGTATCCCATGAGGCTCCGCTGTTTCCCATTGCAGCCTCTGTTCCATTGCCTTTCAATACCTCACTGGGGACTATTGGGCTCCATGAGGACCTGCTGTGGAACAATGGACTTCTGGTTCCATGATTTCCTTTGTGTCACAAGGGTCTCCTGGGTTCCACGAGGCCCCGATGTGTCACAATGGAGCCTGGGTTCCATGAGGTTCCATTGGCTCCCCAGGCTCTTTTGGGTTCTTTGGGCTGCGCTGTGTCCCAGTGGACACTGGGTTCCACCCGCCCTGGCAATGTCCAAGTGGTTCCCCTGGGTGGGGCCCGTGGTGGGGCAGAGATCCACCTGCAAGCCCTGCACGATCCCACACTGGAGCAGATGGGTTCCCAAAGGAAGCCGTGACCCCGTGGGAAGCCTGTGCTGGAGCAGGCTCCTGGCAGGACCTGGGGAACCCTGGAGAGAGGAGCCCACCTGGAGCAGGTTCCTGGGAGCATTTATGATCCCATGGGGTCCCACACTGGAGCAATTCCTGAAGGACTGACCCCGTGCCTGGGACCCACCCTGGAGGAGGGAAGGATCCGCCTGCTCTTCCTGAGGAGGACCCTGACCCCCATTCCTGTCTCCCTGCACTGCTGGGAGGGAAGAGGGAGAGAACTGGGAAGAAAGTGGGACTCGGGAAGGAGAGAGGGGTTGGGAAAAGGTGCTTTGGGATTTATTTTCCTTCTCATTTTCCCACTCTGATTCTGATTGGGGATAAATCCAATTAGGATCTCCCAGTCGAGTCCCTTTTGCCCAGAATCCATGAGGGATCTCTCCCTGCCCTTTTCCCAAATTAGGAGCCTTTCCTTGTATTTTATCCCCATCCAGGTGTGGAGGGGAGGCACAGAACAGATTTGGGGGGCACTGGGAATCCAGCTGGGATCACCACACCCCACACAGCCATGGGAATCAGCAGAGGTGCCCATTTACCAGGGAATAGAATCCAGAACAGGAAGGTTTGGGGTCAGGGAGAAAATCAGATCCATTGGGACATGCGCAGTCTCCAGGACACCCAGAGATGGAACAGCCACGAGCCTGAGATTTGGCTCCATGGGATGTCTGGAATCCCCTGGGATGATCCTGTTCCATGCCTCTTTTGATGATCTGGACGAGGGGATTGAGGGCCCCTCAGTAAATGGAGGGATGAGCCCAAGTTGGGTGGGATGTGGATGTGCTGGAGGGCAGGAAGCTCTGCAGAGGGATCGGGACAGGCACCCTCTGTTTTGCTTCTTCAGCCAGCTTTTCGGGGGGTTTTTTCCCTTTTTTCCTCCAGCATGGTTCCAGGGCCTTTGGATTTTTTTTCTCTCCTCTGGACTGTTCCAACAACATCAGAACACATCAGGAGAATTTTCCTTCAGGCCCAGAGGTGAGCCTATGGCCTACGGCCTCCGTGACCCAGCTCTGAGGTGGAGAGAGACCACATCTACAGAAGGACTCTGAAGTCGTCCCAGGTTTCTCTCCTCCGAGAGAGATTTTATTGTTTAGCATTATTATCTTCGTCCTGTGTGTTGGTTAAAATAATTGGTTTTAGTCTCTTTCACTTTCTTTTGAGGAAATCATTTTTTTCCCGAACCTGGTGGGGGGAGGGGTGGTTGTAGCCTGTTGTTCTGTGATGTCACACTGGCCCCTGTAATGTCACAGATGGCTCTGTGATGTCATACAGCCATCTGTGATGTCGTACAGCCCCCTGAGATATCACACAGCCATCTGTGATGTCACACAGGCCCCTGTAATGTCACAGATGGCTCTGTGATGTCACACAGCCCCCTGTGATGTCACACAGCCATTGGTGATGTCACACAGCCCCCTATAATGTCACACAGCCCCCTGTGATGTCACATGCCCCCTGAGATGTCACAGCAGGCTCAGTGATGTCACACAGCCCCCTGATGCCGAGGCCTTTGTGGGTGCACTCAGCTTGCAGCCTCTGTATAGAAAACTTTTGTGACTGCAAGTATTGGTACGTGCAGCTTCTCAAGGGCAGTTTGCCCTTGAGAAAAGTAAGATGGTAAACAAGGCTATAAATTGCATGAAGGAATGCACAGTTTAGGGGAGTTGGACATCTAGAGAGGCACTCTTCTGATAAGAAAATACCTAGTTCCCTGCGTTATACCTAACCAATCAGGAGTGTTGTAACATTTGCGGGGCTGAACATGTAGCTGGGTGAACCAATGTAATGTAATCACGTAGTGCAATGTTTTTAGGGGATTTTATAGAAAAGTAGCAAGGAAACGAAGAATAAAGGTCTCAGTTCCAAATCATATTGATTTGCTGTCTGTTTCCTGCCTCTGCCCCCCACACCCTGTGATGTCTAACAGCCTTCTGTGATGTCACACAGCCCCCTATGATGTCACATGCCCCCTGTGATGTCACAGCCCACTCTGTGATGTCACAGCCCACTCTGTGATGTCACATACCCCCTGTGATGTCACACATCCATCTGTGATGTCACAGCTCCCTCTATGATGTCACAGTGCTCTCTGTGATGTCACAGCTGGCTCAGTGATGGCACACAGCCCCCTGTGATGTCACAGCCCACCCTGTGATGTCACACTGCTATCTGTGATGTCACGCAGACCCCTGTGACGTCACACCTGGCTCAGTGATGTCACAGCCCACTCTGTGATGTCACAGCCCACTCTGTGACGTCACATAGCCCCTGTGATGTCACCGCTGGCTCAGTGATGTCACACGGCCATCTGTGATGTCACAGCACACGCTGTGATGTCACGCAGACCCCTGTGATGTCACACCTGGCTCAGTGATGTCACAGCCCACTCTTTGATGTCACAGCCTACTCTGACGTCACACTGCCATCTGTGATGTCATACAGCCATCTGTGATGTCACAGCCCACTCTGTGATGTCGCAGAGCCCCTGTGATGTCACAGCTGGCCAGTGATGTCACAGCTGGCTCAGTGATGTCACACAGCAATCTGTGATGTCATACAGCCCCCTGTGATATCACACAGCCATCTGTGATGTCACACAGTCCCCTGTGATGTCACAAAGCCTTCTGTGATGTCACAGCCAACTGTGATGTCACATAGCCCCTGTGACGTCCCAGCTGGCTCAGTGATGTCACAGCAGGCTCAGTGAGGTCACACAGCCATCTGTGATGTCACAGCCCACTCTGTGATGTCACACACCCTCTGTGATGTCACAGCTGGCCCAGTGATGTCACTGCCCACTCTGTGATTTCACACATCTATCTGTGATGTCATAGAGCCCCCTGTGATGTCACAGCCCACTCTGTGATGTCACCCAGCCTTCTGTGATGTCACCCAGCCATCTGTGATGTCGCACTGCCATCTGTGAAGTCACACAGCCATCTGTGATGTCACAGCCCACTCTGTGATGTCACACAGCCATCTGTGATGTCACACAGCCCCCTATGATGTCACAAAGCCCCCTGTGATGTCACACAGCCATCGGTGATGTCACACAGCCCCCTGTGATGTCACATGCCCCCTGAGATGTCACAGCAGGCTCAGTGATGTCACAGCCCACACTGTGATGTCACACAGCCATCTGTGATGTCACTGCCCACTCTGTGACGTCACACATCCAGCTGTGATGTCACAGCCCACTCTGTGATGTCACACAGCCATCTGTGATGTCACAGCGCTCTCTGTGATGTCACAGCTGGCTCAGTGATGGCACACAGCCCCCTGAGATGTCACAGCCCACTCTGTGATGTCACACTGCTCTCTGTGATGTCACGCGGACCCCTGTGATGTCACACCTGGCTCAGTGATGTCACAGCACACTCTCTGATGTCACACAGACTTCTGTGATGTCACTCAGCCCCCTGTGATGTCACATACCCCCTGTGACTTCACAGCAGGCTCAGTGATGTCACAGCCCCCTGTGATGTCACAAAGCCTTCTGTGATGTCACAAATCCAGCTGACTTTGATGTCACACAGCCCATTCTGTGATGTCACAGCCCACTCTGTGATATCACACAGCCATCTGAGATGTCACAGCTCACTCTGTGATGTCACACAGCCCATTCTGTGATGTCACAGCCCAGTCTGTGATATCACACAGCCATCTGAGATGTCACAGCTCACTCTGTGATGTCACACAGCCCCCTGTGATGTCACAGCTGGCTCAGTGTGTTCACAGCCCACTCTGTGATGTCACACAGTAATCTGTGATGTCACAGCCCACTCTGTGATGTCACACGGCCATCTGTGATGTCACAGCTGGCTCTGTGATGTCACACAGCCCCCTGTGATGGCACACAGCCATCTGTGATGCCACAGCCCACTCTGTGATGTCATATAGCCCCTGCGACGTCACAGCTGGCTCAGTGATGTCACAGACCCCTCA
>JAMPIT010000229.1:0-54436 GCA_026261815.1 Monarcha castaneiventris obscurior
CCATGCGACGAGTTGCACAAGCTACCGAGGGACAAGGAGGATCGAGTCAGGTCGCGGAGCTTAAAGCCGTCCAGCTGGCTTTGGATATTGCTGAACGAGAGAAATGGCCAAGACTCTACCTTTACACTGACTCCTGGATGGTAGCAAACGCGCTGTGGGGATGGTTGGATCGCTGGGGAAAGGCCAACTGGCAGCGCAGAGGAAAACCCATCTGGGCCGCTGAGATTTGGCAGGACATCGCTGCCCGGGCAGAAAAGCTGACTGTGAAAGTTCGACACGTGGATGCGCACGTACCTAAGAGTCGGGCTAATGAAGAGCATTGTAACAACGAGCAGGTGGACCAAGCTGCCAAGGTAAAAGTATCACAGGTGGATCTGGACTGGCAGCACAAAGGGGAATTATTTCTTGCTCGTTGGGCCCATGATGCCTCTGGTCATCAAGGGAGAGATGCAACGTACAAATGGGCTCGTGACCGAGGGGTGGACTTGACCATGGACAGCATCTCACAGGTCATCCACAGTTGTGAGACCTGTGCTGCAATCAAACAGGCCAAGCGGGTGAAGCCTCTGTGGTACGGTGGACGATGGTCAAAGAACAGGTATGGGGAAGCCTGGCAAGTTGACTACATCACCCTTCCCCAAACCCGTCAAGGAAAGCGCTACGTGCTGACCATGGTGGAAGCAACAACTGGATGGCTGGAGACCTACCCTGTGCCTCATGCTACTGCCCGGAATACTATCTTAGGTCTGGAAAAGCAAGTCCTGTGGAGACACGGCACCCCTGAGAGGATCGAGTCAGACAATGGGACTCATTTTAAGAACAGCCTCATAAGTACCTGGGCCAGAGAACACGGTATTGAATGGATATATCATATCCCTTATCATGCACCAGCTGCCGGGAAAGTTGAACGCTGCAATGGACTACTTAAAACCACCTTGAAGGCACTTGGTGGGGGGACCTTCATGAATTGGGAAGCAAACTTAGCAAAGGCCACCTGGATGGTCAATACCCGAGGGTCCATCAATCGAGCTGGTCCCGCCCAGTCGGAACCCTTGCACACAGTAGATGGCGATAGAGTCCCTGTGGTACACAGGAGAGGTATTTTAGGAAAGACTGTTTGGATTAATCCCACCTCAGGCAAAGGCAAACCCATCCGTGGGATTGTCTTTGCTCAAGGACCTGGTCACACTTGGGGGGTAATGCAGAAAGATGGGGAAACCCGTTGTGTACCACAAGGAGACCTAATCTTAAGTGAGAACTGTATGTAGGGTTTTTTATTGTATATATATGGGGGGTGTGTGTGTAGAGTTCAAGGCATTGATGTGGGATGAGGTATATGGTAATAGAATAAGGGGTGGATAATGTCCTGGGTTGCAGTGTATTCTATTACCACCCTCATGAGCCGTTGAAACCAGGTGGGGCAGTGTTTCCTTGCCTCCTCCCTCCAGGCTATTGTTCTGTTAATGGCCCATTAATGTTGTGCGGCATGACTCAGCAGTAACTCCCCCCCCCGGACTATCTTCTGTTAATGAGCCCATCAACACCTGGCCTCATGACTCATCATCCCATTGTGAGAGGCTCCGCCCAGAGGGGGAATCAAGCATTCCATCCCAGATAAATCTGGGCTTCTGAACGCCACGGGGGGCTGTCTACTGGATTCCTGGAGGACAAGAGCTACCACTGGACCTTCAGCTGGAGACTAGACTTCCCATAGGATCACCAATTCGACTGAACTACCTCCTCTGGACTACTACCACCACCCTAATAGGGTGTCAGGTATTCTGACTTTGTCTGTGTTTTTCTATTCCTTTTTTTCCCTTGTATTATTTCACTTATTTTTAATTATTTATTTTCCCTATTAAATTTTAACCCTGACTTGGGATCTCGCTCTGGTTTGTTTTCAAACCATTACATGATGGTAGATGACGGGGGCTGTTTTGCCTTTCTCTTGGCATGCCTTTCGCATTTTTAGTGTCCCTGGAGCTCTGGGCTTTTTGGTTTTCTGTACCCTAACCCTCGTCGTAACCCTAGACCTCGCACTATGCGGAGCCTTAGAAATATCACTGGGCAGAAATGCGGTCCAATCAGGGAGATAAGGGTGCCGCCAGTTTGGGGCTGTTTTGAATTCCTCTTGGCATGCCTTTTGCATTTTTAGTGTCCCTGGACCTCTGGGCGTTTTGGTTCTCTGAGCCCTAACTAGAGCCGTAAGTCTAGACTTCGCTCTATGAGGAGCCTTATCAAGAGCGCTGGGTAGAAATGAGGTCCAAACAGGAAGATGATGATGGTAGGTGGCTGGGGCTGTTTTGCATTTCTCTTGGCATGCCTTTCGCATTTTTAGTGTCCCTGGAGCTCTGGGCTTTTTGGTTTTCTGAACCCTAACTAGAGCCGTAACCCTACACTTCGCACTATGCGGAGCCTTATCAAGAGCGCTGGGTAGAAATGAGGTCCCATCAGGAAGATGATGATGGTAGATGACGGGGGCTGTTTTGCATTTCTCTTGGCATGCCTTTTGCATTTTTAGTGTCCCTGGAGCTCTGGGCTTTATGGTTTTCTGAACCCTAACTAGAGCCGTAGCCCTAGACTTCGCACTATGCGGAGCTTTATCAAAAGCGATGGGTAGAAATGAGGTCCAATTAGGAAAATGATGATGGTAGAAGACGGGGACTGTTTTGAATTCCTCATGGCATGCCTTTCGCATTTTTAGTGTCCCTGGAGCTCTGGGCTTTTTGGTTTTCTGAACCCTAACCCTAGGCGTAACGGTAAACTTCGCACTATGCGGCGCCAAATAAAGAGCACTGGGCGCAATTGAGGTCCGACCAGGAAGATAAGAATTGCAGCTGTTTGGGGCTGTTTTGAATTCCTCTTGGCATGCCTTTCGCACCTTTAGTGTCCCTGGAGCTCTGGGCTTTTTGTTTTTCTGAACCCTAATTAGAGCCGTAACCCTAGACTTCGCACTATGCGGAACCAAATAAAGAGCACTGGGTGCAATTGAGGTCCAACCAGGAAGATAAGAATTGCGCATTTTTGGGGCTGTTTTGTGATTCTCTTGGCATGGCATTCGCACTTGTAGTGTCCCTGGAGCTCTGGGGTTTTTGGTTTTCTGAACCCTAGCTAGAGCCGTAACCACAAACTTCGCACTATGCGGAGCCTTTTCAAGAGCGCTGGGTAGAAATGAGGTCCAATCAGGAAGATAAGAATTGCGCACGTTTGGGGCTGTTTTGCATTTCTCTTGGCATGCCTTTCGCATTTTTAATGTCCTTGGAGCTCTGGGTTTTTTGGTTTTCTGAACCCTAACCCTCGCCGTAACCCTAGACCTCGCACTACGCGGAGCCTTAGAAATAGCATTGGGAAGAAACGCGGTCCAATCAGGGAGATAAGGATGCCGCCTGTTTGGGGCTGTTTTGCATTTCTCTTGGCATGCCTTTCGCATTTTTAGTGTCTCTGGACCTCTGGGCTTTTTGTTTTTCTGAACCCTAACTAGAGCCGTAACCCTAGACTTCGAACTATGCGGGGCTTTATCAAGAGCGCTGGGTAGAAATGAGTTCCAATCAGGAAGATGAGGATGGTAGAAGACGGGGGCTGTTTTGCATTCCTCCCTGCATGCCTTTCGCATTTTTAGTGTTCCTGGAGCTCTGGGCTTTATGGTTTTCTGAACCCTATCTAGAGCTGTAACCCTAGACTTCGCACTATGCGGAGCCTTATCAAAACCGATGGGTAGAAATTAGGTCCAATCAGGAAGATGATGATGGTAGAAGACGGGGGCTGTTTTGCATTTCTCTTGGCATGCCTTTCGCATTTTTAGTGTCCCTGGAGCTCTGGGCGTTTTGGTTTTCTGAACCCTAACTAGAGCCATAACCCTAGACTTGGACCTATGCAGAGCCTTATCAAGAGCGATGGGTAGAAATGAGGTCCAATCAGGAAGATGATGATGGTAGATGATGGGGGCTGTTTTGCATTTCTCTTGGCATGCCTTTTGCATTTTTAGTGTCCCTGGAGCTCTGGGCTTTTTGGTTTTCTGAACCCTAACTAGAGCCGTAACCCTAGACTTCGCACTATGCGGAGCCTTAGAAATAGCATTGGGCAGAAATGCGGTCCAATCAGGGAGATAAGGATGCCGCCTGTTTGGGGCTGTTTTGCATTTCTCTTGGCATGCCTTTCGCATTTTTAGTGTCCCTGGAGCTCTGGGCTTTTTGGTTTTCTGAACCCTAACTAGAGCCGTAACCCTAGACTTCGCACTATGCGGAGCCTTAGAAATAGCATTGGGCAGAAATGCGGTCCAATCAGGGAGATAAGGGTGCCGCCTGTTTGGGGCTGTTTTGAATTCCTCTTGGCATGCCTTTCGCATTTTTAGTGTCCCTGGACCTCTGGGCGTTTTGGTTCTCTGAGCCCTAAACCTCGCCGTAACTCTAGACTTCGCACTATGCGGAGCCTTATCAAGAGCGCTGGGTAGATATGAGGTCCAATCAGGAAGGTAAGAATTGCGCATTTTTGGGGCTCTATTGCATTTCTCTTGGCATGCCTTTCGCACTTTTAGTGTCCCTGGAGCTCTAGGCTTTTTGGTTTTCTGAACCCTCACTAGAGCCGTAACCCTAGACTTCGCACTATGCGGAGCCTTATAAAGAGCGCTGGGTAGAAATGAGGTCCAATCAGGAAGATGATGATGGTAGATGACGGGGGCTGTTTTGCATTTCTCTTGGCATGCCTTTTGCATTTTTAGTGTCCCTGGAGCTCTGGGCTTTTTGGTTTTCTGAACTGGAACACTCGTAGTAACCCTAGACGTCGCACTATGCGGAGCCGTAGAAATAGCATTGGGCAGAAATGCCGTCCAATCTGGGAGATAAGGATGCCGCCTGTTTGGGGCTGTTTTGAATTCCTCTTGGCATGCCTTTCGCATTTTTAGTGTCCCTGGACCTCTGGGCTTTTTGGTTTTCTGAACCCTAAACCTCGCCGTAACCCTAGACTTCGCACTATGCGGAGCCTTATAAAGAGCGCTGGGTAGATATGAGGTCCAATCAGGAAGGTAAGAATTGCGCATTTTTGGGGCTCTATTGCATTTCTCTTGGCATGCCTTTCGCACTTTTAGTGTCCCTGCAGCTCTGGGCTTTTTGGTTGTCTGAATCCTAACTAGAGCCGTAACCCTAGACTTCGCACTTTGCGGAGCCATATCAAGAGCGCTAGGTAGAAATGAGATCCAATCAGGAAGATGATGATGGTAGAAGACGGGAGCTGTTTTGCATTTCTCTTGGCATGCCTTTCGCATTTTTAGTGTCCCTGGAGCTCTGGGCTTTTTGGCTTTCTGAACTCTAACACTCATCGTAACCCTAGACCTCACACAATGCGGAGCCTTAGAAATAGCATTGGGCAGAAATGCGGTCTAATCAGGGAGATAAGGATGCCGCCTGTTTGGGGCTGTTTTGAATTTCTCTTGGCATGCCTTTCGCATTTTTAGTGTCCCTGGACCTCTGGGCTTTTTGGTTTTCTGAACCCTAACTAGAGCCGTAACCCTAGACTTCGCACTATGCGGAGCCTTATCAAGAGCGCTGGGTAGATATGAGGTCCAATCAGGAAGATAAGAATTGCACTTGTTTGGGGCTGTATTGCGTTTTTCTTGGCATGCCTTTCGCACTTTTAGTGTCTTTGGAGCTCTGGGCTTTTTGGTTTTCTGAACCCTAACCAGAGCCGTAACCCTATACTTCGCACTATGCGGAGCTTTATCGAGAGCACTGGGTAGAAATGAGGTCCAATCAGGAAGATGATGATGGTAGATGACGGGGGCTGTTTTGCATTTCTCTTGGCATGCCTTTCGCATTTTTAGTGTACCTGGAGCTCTGGGCTTTTCGGTTTTCTGAACCCTAACCCTCGTCGTAACCCTAGACCTCGCACTATGCGGAGCCTTAGAAATAGCATTGGGCAGAAATGCGGTCTAATCAGGGAGATAAGGGTGCCGCCTGTTTGGGGCTGTTTTGAATTCCTCATGGCATGCCTTTCGCATTTTTAGTGTCCCTGGACCTTTGGGCGTTTTGGTTCTCTGAGCCCTAAACCTCGCCGTAACTCTAGACTTCGCACTATGCGGAGCCTTATCAAGAGCGCTGGGTAGATATGAGGTCCAATCAGGAAGATAAGAATTGCACTTGTTTGGGGCTGTATTGCATTTCTCTTGGCATGCCTTTCGCACTTTTAGTGTCTTTGGAGCTCTGGGCTTTTTGGTTTTCTGAACCCTAACCCTCGTCGTAACCCTAGACTTCGCACTATGCGGAGGTTTATCAAGAGCGCTGGGTAGAAATGAGGTCCAAACAGGAAGATGATGATGGTAGATGACGGGGGCTGTTTGGCATTTCTCTTGGCATGCCTTTCGCATTTTTAGTGTCCTTGGAGCTCTGGGCGTTTTGGTTTTCTGAACTCTAACACTCGTGGTAACCCTAGACCTCACACAATGCGGAGCCTTAGAAATCGCATTGGGCAGAAATGCGGTCCAGTCCGGCAGATAAGAATGCCGCCTGTTTGGGGCTGTCTGGAATTCCTCTTGGCATGCCTTTCGCATTTTTAGTGTCCCTTCAGCTCTGGGCTTTTTGGTTTTCTGAACCCTAAACCTCGCCGTAACCCTAGACTTCGCACTATGCGGAGCATTATCAAGAGCGCTGGGTAGATATGAGGTCCAATCAGGAAGATAAGAATTGCGCATTTTTGGGGCTGTTTTGCATTTCTCTTGGCATGCCTTTCGCACTTTTAGTGTCCCTGGAGCTCTGGGCTTTTTGGTTTTCTGAACCCTAACTAGAGCCGTAACCCTAGACTTCGCACTATGCGGAGCCATATCAAGAGTGCTGGGTAGAAATGAGATCCAATCAGGAAGATGATGATGGTAGAAGACGGGGGCTGTTTTGCATTTCTCTTGGCATGCCTTTCGCATTTTTAGTGTCCCTGGAGCTCTGGGCTTTTTGGTTTTCTGAACCCTAACCCTCGTCGTAACCCTAGACTTCGCACTGTGCAGAGGTTTATTCAGAGCGCTGGGTAGAAATGAGGTCCAAACAGGAAGATGATGATGATAGATGACGGGGGCTGTTTTGCATTTCTCTTGGCATGCCTTTCGCATTTTTAGTGTCCTTGGAGCTCTGGGCTTTTTGTTTTCTGAACTCTAACACTCGTCGTAACCCTAGACCTCACACAATGCGGAGCCTTAGAAATAGCATTGGGCAGAAATGCGGTCCAATCAGGGAGATAAGGATGCCGCCTGTTTGGGGCTGTTTGGAATTCTGCTTGGCATGCCTTTCGCACTATTAGTGTCCCTGGACCTCTGGGCTTTTTGGTTTTCTGAACCCTAAACTTCGCCGTAAACCTGGACCTCGCACTATGCGGAGCCTTATAAAGAGAGCTGGGTAGATATGAGGTCCAATCAGGAAGATAAGAATTGCACTTGTTTGGGACTGTATTCCATTTCTCTTGGCATGCCTTTCGCACTTTTAGTGTCTTTGGAGCTCTGGGCTTTTTGGTTTTCTGAACTCTAACACTCGTCGTAACCCTACACATCGCACTGTGCGGAGCTTTATCAAGACCGCTGGGTAGATATGAGGTCAAATCAGGAAGATAAGAATTGCGCATTTTTGGGGCTATATTGCATTTCTCTTGGCATGCCTTTCGCACTTTTAGTGTCTTTGGAGCTCTGGGCTTTTTGGTTTTCTGAACCCTAAACTTCGCCGTAACCCTAGACTTCGCACTATGCGGAGCCTTATAAAGAGCGCTGGGTAGATATGAGGTCCAATCAGAAAGATAAGAATTGCACTTGTTTGGGGCTGTATTGCATTTCTCTTGGCATGCCTTTCGCACTTTTAGTGTCTTTGGAGCTCTGGGCGTTTCGGTTTTCTGAACCCTAATTAAACCGTAACCCTAGACTTCGCACTAGGCGGAGCCTTATCAAGAGCGCTGGGCAGAAATGAGGTCCAATCAGGAAGATGATGATGGTAGATGATGGGGGCTGTTTTGAATTCCTCTTGGCATGCCTTTCGCATTTTTAGTGTCCCTGGAGCTCTGGGCGTTTTGGTTTTCTGAACCCTAACTAGAGCCGTAACCCTAGACTCGCACTATGCGGAGCCTTGGAAATAGCGCTGGGTAGATATGAGGTCCAATCAGGAAGATAAGAATTGCGCATTTTTGGGGCTGTTTTGCAATTCTCTTGGCATGCCTTTCCCATTTTTAGCGTCCCTGGCGCTCTAGGCTTTTTGTTTTTCTGAACCCTAACTAGAGACATAACCCTAGACTTCGCAGTATGCGGAGCCAAATAATGATCACAGGGCGCAATTGAGGTCCGACCAGGAAGATAAGAATTGCCCATGTTTGGGGCTGTTTTGTGATTCTCTTGGCATGCCTTTCGCACTTGTAGTGTCCCTGGAGCAATGGGCTTTTTGGTTTTCTGAACCCTAACTAGAGCCGTAACCCTCGACTTCGCACTATGCGGAGCCTTATCAAGAGCGCTGGGTAGAAATGAGGTCCAATCAGGAAGATGATGATGGTAGATGACGGGGGCTGTTTTGCATTTCTCTTGGCATGCCTTTCGCATTTTTAGTTTCCTTGGACCTCTGGGCGTTTTGGTTTTCTGAACCCTAACTAGAGCCGTAACCCTAGACTTCGCACTATGCGGAGCCTTATGAAGAGCGCTGGGTAGAAATGAGGTCCAATCAGGAAGATGATGATGGTAGATGATGGGGGCTGTTTTGCATTTCTCTTGGCATGCCTTTCGCATTTTTAGTGTCCCTGGAGCTCTGGGCTTTTTGGTTTTCTGAACCCTAAACTTCGCCGTAACCCTAGACTTCGCACTATGCGGAGCCTTATCAAGAGCGCTGGGTAGATATGAGGTCCAATCAGGAAGATAAGAATTGCGCATTTTTGGGGCTGTTTTGCATTTGTCTTGGCATGCCTTTCGCATTTTTAGTGTCCCTGGAGCTCTGGGCTTTTTGGTTTTCTGAACCCTAACTAGAGCCGTAACCCTAGACTTCGCACTATGCGGAGCCTTATCAAGAGCGCTGGGTAGAAATGAGGTCCAATCAAGAAGATGATGATGGTAGATGACGGGGGCTGTTTTGCATTTCTCTTGGCATGCCTTTCGCATTTTTAGTGTCCCTGGAGCTCTGGGCTTTTTGGTTTTCTGAACCCTAACCCTCGTCGTAACCCTAGACCTCGCACTATGCGGAGCCTTAGAAATAGCACTGGGCAGAAATGCGGTCTAATCAGGGAGATAGGGGTGCCGCCAGTTTGGGGCTGTTTTGAATTCCTCTTGGCATGCCTTTCGCATTTTTAGTGTCCCTGGACCTCTGGGCTTTTTGGTTTTCTGAACCCTAAACTTCGCCGTAAACCTAGACCGCGCACTATGCGGAGCCTTATAAAGAGAGCTGTGTAGATATTAGGTCCAATCAGGAAGATGAGAATTGCACTTGTTTGGGACTGTATTCCAATTCTCTTGGCATGCCTTTCGCACTTTTAGTGTCTTTGGAGCTCTGGGCTTTTTGGTTTTCTGAACCCTAACCCTCGTCGTAACCCTACACTTCGCACTATGCGGAGCTTTATCAAGGCCGCTGGGTAGAAATGAGGTCCAATCAGGAAGATGATGATGGTAGATGACGGGGGCTGTTTTGCATTTCTCTTGGCATGCCTTTCGCACTTTTAGTGTCTTTGGAGCACTGGGCGTTTTGGTTTTCTGAACTCTAACACTCGTCGTAACCCTAGACCTCACACAATGCGGAGCCTTAGAAATAGCATTGGGCAGAAATGCGGTCCAATCAGGGAGATAAGGACGCCGCCTGTTTGGGGCTGTTTTGAATTCCTCTTGGCATGCCTTTCGCATTTTTAGTGTCCCTGGACCTCTGGGCTTTTTGTTTTTCTGAACCCTAACTAGAGCCGTAACCCTAGACTTCGCACTATGCGGAGCCTTATCAAGAGCGCTGGGTAGATATGAGGTCCAATCAGGAAGATAAGAATTGCGCATTTTTGGGGCTGTTTTGCATTTGTCTTGGCATGCCTTTCGCATTTTTAGTGTCCCTGGAGCTCTGGGCTTTTTGGTTTTCTGAACCCTAAACTTCGCCGTAACCCTAGACTTCGCACTATGCGGAGCCTTATCAAGAGCGCTGGGTAGAAATGAGGTCCAATCAGGAAGATAAGGATTGCACTTGTTTGGGGCTGTTTTGCATTTCTCTTGGCATGCCTTTCGCACTTTTAGTGTCTTTGGAGCTCTGGGCTTTTTGGTTTTCTGAACCCTAACTAGAGCCGTAACCCTAGACTTCGCACTATGCGGAGCCTTATCAAGAGCGCTGGGTAGAAATGAGGTCCAATCAGGAAGATGATGATGGTAGAAGACGGGGGCTGTTTTGCATTTCTCTTGGCATGCCTTTCGCATTTTTAGTGTCCCTGGAGCTCTGGGCTTTTTGGTTTTCTGAACCCTAACTAGAGCCGTAACCCTAGACTCGCACTATGCGGAGCCTTATAAAGAGCGCTGGGTAGATATGAGGTCCAATCAGGAAGATAAGAATTGCGCATTTTTGGGGCTGTTTTGCAATTCTCTTGGCATGCCTTTCGCACTTTTAGTGTCCCTGGAGCTCTGGGCTTTTTGGTTTTCTGAACCCTAAACCTCGCCGTAACCCTAGACTTCGCACTATGCGGAGCCTTAGAAATAGCATTGGGCAGAAATGCGGTCTAATCAGGGAGATAAGGGTGCCGCCTGTTTGGGGCTGTTTTGCATTTCTCTTGGCATGCCTTTCGCATTTTTAGTGTCCCTGGAGCTCTGGGCTTTTTGGTTTTCTGAACTGTAACACTCGTAATAACACTAGACCTCGCACTATGCGGAGCCTTAGAAATAGCATTGGGCAGAAATGCGGTCTAATCAGGGAGATAAGGATGTCGCCTGTTTGGGGCTGTTTTGAATTCTTCTTGGCATGCCTTTCGCATTTTTAGTGTCCCTGGACCTCTGGGCTTTTTGGTTTTCTGACCCATAAACCTCGCCGTAACCCTAGACTTCGAACTATATGGAGCCTTATCAAGAGCGCTGGGTAGAAATGAGGTCCAATCAGGAAGATAAGAATTGCGCATTTTTGGGGCTGTTTTGCATTTCTCTTGGCATGCCTTTCGCACTTTTAGTGTCCCTGCAGCTCTGGGCTTTTTGGTTTTCTGAACCCTAACTAGAGCCGTAACCCTAGACTTCGCACTATGCGGAGCCATATCATGAGTGCTGGGTAGAAATGAGATCCAATCAGGAAGATGATGATGGTAGATGACGGGGGCTGTTTTGCATTTCTCTTGGCATGCCTTTCGCATTTTTAGTGTCCCTGGAGCTCTGGGCTTTTGGTTTTCTGAACTCTTAACACTCGTCGTAACCCTAGACCTCACACAATGCGGAGCCTTAGAAATAGCATTGGGCAGAAATGCGGTCTAATCAGGGAGATAAGGGTGCCGCCTGTTTGGGGCTGTTTTGAATTCCTCTTGGCATGCCTTTCGCATTTTTAGTGTCCCTGGACCTCTGGGCTTTTTGGTTTTCTGAACCCTAACTAGAGCCGTAACCCTAGACTTCGCACTATGCGGAGCCTTATCAAGAGCGCTGGGTAGAAATGAGGTCCAATCAGGAAGATAAGGATGGCACATGTTTGGGGCTGTTTTGCATTTCTCTTGGCATGCCTTTCGCATTTTTAGTGTCCCTGGAGCTCTGGGCTTTTTGGTTTTCTGAACCCTAACTAGAGCCGTAACCCTAGACTTCGCACTATGCGGAGCCTTATCAAGAGCGCTGGGTAGAAATGAGGTCCAATCAGGAAGATGATGATGGTAGATGACGGGGGCTGTTTTGCATTTCTCTTGGCATGCCTTTTGCATTTTTAGTGTCCCTGGAGCTCTGGGCTTTTTGTTTTTCTGAACCCTAACTAGAGCCGTAACCCTAGACTTCGCACTATGCGGAACCAAATAAAGAGCACTGGGTGCAATTGAGGTCCGACCAGGAAGATAAGAATTGCGCATGTTTGGGGCTGTTTTGTGATTCTCTTGGCATGGCTTTCGCACTTGTAGTGTCCCTGGAGCACTGGGCTTTTTGGTTTTCTGAACCCTAACTAGAGCCGTAACGATAAACTTGGCACTATGCGGAGTCTTATCAAGAGCGCTGGGTAGAAATGAGGTCCAATCAGGAAGATGATGATGGTAGATGACGGGGCCTGTTTTGCATTTCTCTTGGCATGCCTTTTGCATTTTTAGTGTCCCTGGAGCTCTGGGCTTTATGTTTTTCTGAACCCTAACTAGAGCCGTAACCCTAGACTTTGCACTATGCGGAGCTTTACCAAATCGATGGGTAGAAATGAGGTCCAATCAGGGAGATGATGATGGTAGATGACGGGGGCAGTTTTGCATTTCTCTTGGCATGCCTTTCGCACTTTTAGTGTCCCTGGAGCTCTGGGCTTTTTGGTTTTCTGAACCCTAACTAGAGCCGTAACCCTAGACTTCGCACTATGCGGAGCTTTATCAAGAGCGCTGGGTAGAAATGAGGTCCAATCAGGAAGATGAGGATGGTAGAAGACGGGGGCTGTTTTGCATTCCTCCCTGCATGCCTTTCGCATTTTTAGTGTCCCTGGAGCTCTGGGCTTTTTGGTTTTCTGAACCCTAAACGTCGCCGTAACCGTAGACTTCGCACTATGCGGAGCCTTTTAAAGAGCGCTGGGTAGAAATGAGGTCCAATCAGGAAGATAAGAATTGCGCACGTTTGGGGCTGTTTTGCATTTCTCTTGGCATGCCTTTCGCATTTTTAATGTCCTTGGAGCTCTGGGTTTTTTGGTTTTCTGAACCCTAACTCGAGCCGTAACCCTAGAATTCGCGCTACGCGGAGCCTTAGAAATAGCATTGGGCCGAAACGCGGTCCAATCAGGAAGATAAAATTGCGCATATTTGGGGCTGTTTTGCATTTCTCTTGGCATGCCTTTCGCACTTTTAGTGTCTTTGGAGCTCTGGGCTTTTTGGTTTTCTGAACCCTAACTAGAGCCGTAACCCTACACTTCGCACTATGCGGAGCCTTATCAAGAGCGCTGGGCAGAAATGAGGTCCAAACAGGAAGATGATGATGGTAGATGACGGGGGCTGTTTTGCATTTCTCTTGGCATGCCTTTCGCATTTTTAGTGTCCCTGGAGCTCTGGGCTTTTTGGTTTTCTGAACCCTAAACTTCGCCGTAACCCTAGACCTCGCACAATGCGGAGCCTTAGAAATAGCAGTGAGCAGAAACGCGGTCCGATGACGGAGATAAGGATGCCGCCTGTTTGGGGCTGTTTTGCATTTCTCTTGGCATGCCTTTCGCATTTTAGGTATCCCTGGAGCTCTGGGCTTTTTGTTTTTCTGAACCCCAACTAGAGCCGTAACACTAGACTTCGCACTATGCGGAGCTTTTTCAAAAGCGATGGGTAGGAATGAGGTCCAATCAGGAAGATGATGATGGTAGAAGACGGGGGCTGTTTTGCATTTCTCTTGGCATGCCTTTCGCATTTTTAGTGTCCCTGGAGCTCTGGACTTTTTGGTTTTCTGAACCCTAACTGGAGCCATAACCCTAGACTTGGCACTATGTGGAGCCTTATCAAGAGCGATGGGTAGAAATGACGTCCAATCACGGAGATGATGATCTAGATGACGGGGGCTGTTTTGCATTTCTCTTGGCATGCCTTTCGCATTTTTAGTGTCCCTGGAGCTCTGGGCGTTTGGGTTTTCCGAACCCTAACTAGAGCCGTAACCCTAGACTTCGCTCTATGCGGAGCCTTAGAAATAGCATTGGGCAGAAACGCGGTCCAATCAGGGAGATAAGGATGCCGCCTGTTTGGGGCTGTTTTGCATTTCTCTTGGCATGCCTTTCTCATTTTAGGTGTCCCTGGAGCTGTGGGCTTTTTGTTTTTCTGAACCCTAACTAGAGCCGTAACCCTAGACTTCGCACTATGCGGAGCTTTATCAAAAGCGATGGGTAGAAATGAGGTCCAATCAAGAAGATGATGATGGTAGATGACGGGGGCTGTTTTGCCTTTCTCTTGGCATGCCTTTCGCATTTTTAGTGTCCCTGGAGCTCTGGGCTTTTTGGTTTTCTGTACCCTAACCCTCGTCGTAACCCTAGACCTCGCACTATGCGGAGCCTTAGAAATATCACTGGGCAGAAATGCGGTCCAATCAGGGAGATAAGGGTGCCGCCAGTTTGGGGCTGTTTTGAATTCCTCTTGGCATGCCTTTTGCATTTTTAGTGTCCCTGGACCTCTGGGCGTTTTGGTTCTCTGAGCCCTAACTAGCCGTAAGTCTAGACTTCGCTCTATGAGGAGCCTTATCAAGAGCGCTGGGTAGAAATGAGGTCCAAACAGGAAGATGATGATGGTAGGTGGCTGGGGCTGTTTTGCATTTCTCTTGGCATGCCTTTCGCATTTTTAGTGTCCCTGGACCTCTGGGCTTTTTGGTTTTCTGAACCCTAACTAGAGCCGTAACCCTACACTTCGCACTATGCGGAGCCTTATCAAGAGCGCTGGGTAGAAATGAGGTCCAATCAGGAAGATGATGATGGTAGATGACGGGGGCTGTTTTGCATTTCTCTTGGCATGCCTTTTGCATTTTTAGTGTCCCTGGAGCTCTGGGCTTTATGGTTTTCTGAACCCTAACTAGAGCCGTAACCCTAGACTTCGCACTATGCGGAGCTTTATCAAAAGCGATGGGTAGAAATGAGGTCCAATTAGGAAAATGATGATGGTAGAAGACGGGGACTGTTTTGAATTCCTCATGGCATGCCTTTCGCATTTTTAGTGTCCCTGGAGCTCTGGGCTTTTTGGTTTTCTGAACCCTAACCCTAGGCGTAACGGTAAACTTCGCACTATGCGGCGCCAAATAAAGAGCACTGGGCGCAATTGAGGTCCGACCAGGAAGATAAGAATTGCAGCTGTTTGGGGCTGTTTTGAATTCCTCTTGGCATGCCTTTCGCACCTTTAGTGTCCCTGGAGCTCTGGGCTTTTTGTTTTTCTGAACCCTAACTAGAGCCGTAACCCTAGACTTCGCACTATGCGGAACCAAATAAAGAGCACTGGGTGCAATTGAGGTCCAACCAGGAAGATAAGAATTGCGCATGTTTGGGGCTGTTTTGTGATTCTCTTGGCATGGCTTTCGCACTTGTAGTGTCCCTGGAGCACTGGGCTTTTTGGTTTTCTGAACCCTAGCTAGAGCCGTAACCATAAACTTCGCACTATGCGGAGCCTTTTCAAGAGCGCTGGGTAGAAATGAGGTCCAATCAGGAAGATAAGAATTGCGCACGTTTGGGGCTGTTTTGCAATTCTCTTGGCATGCCTTTCGCATTTTTAATGTCCTTGGAGCTCTGGGTTTTTTGGTTTTCTGAACCCTAACCCTCGCCGTAACCCTAGACCTCGCACTACGCGGAGCCTTAGAAATAGCATTGGGAAGAAACGCGGTCCAATCAGGGAGATAAGGATGCCGCCTGTTTGGGGCTGTTTTGCATTTCTCTTGGCATGCCTTTCGCATTTTTAGTGTCTCTGGACCTCTGGGCTTTTTGTTTTTCTGAACCCTAACTAGAGCCGTAACCCTAGACTTCGAACTATGCGGGGCTTTATCAAGAGCGCTGGGTAGAAATGAGTTCCAATCAGGAAGATGAGGATGGTAGAAGACGGGGGCTGTTTTGCATTCCTCCCTGCATGCCTTTCGCATTTTTAGTGTTCCTGGAGCTCTGGGCTTTATGGTTTTCTGAACCCTATCTAGAGCTGTAACCCTAGACTTCGCACTATGCGGAGCCTTATCAAAACCGATGGGTAGAAATTAGGTCCAATCAGGAAGATGATGATGGTAGAAGACGGGGGCTGTTTTGCATTTCTCTTGGCATGCCTTTCGCATTTTTAGTGTCCCTGGAGCTCTGGGCGTTTTGGTTTTCTGAACCCTAACTAGAGCCGTAACCCTAGACTTCGAACTATGCGGAGCCTTATCAAGAGCGATGGGTAGAAATGAGGTCCAATCAGGAAGATGATGATGGTAGATGACGGGGGCTGTTTTGCATTTCTCTTGGCATGCCTTTTGCATTTTTAGTGTCCCTGGAGCTCTGGGCTTTTTGGTTTTCTGAACCCTAACTAGAGCCGTAACCCTAGACTTCGCACTATGCGGAGCCTTAGAAATAGCATTGGGTAGAAATGCGGTCCAATCAGGGAGATAAGGATGCCGCCTGTTTGGGGCTGTTTTGCATTTCTCTTGGCATGCCTTTCGCATTTTTAGTGTCCCTGGAGCTCTGGGCTTTTTGGTTTTCTGAACCCTAACTAGAGCCGTAACCCTAGACTTCGCACTATGCGGAGCCTTAGAAATAGCATTGGGCAGAAATGCGGTCCAATCAGGGAGATAAGGGTGCCGCCTGTTTGGGGCTGTTTTGAATTCCTCTTGGCATGCCTTTCGCATTTTTAGTGTCCCTGGACCTCTGGGCGTTTTGGTTCTCTGAGCCCTAAACCTCGCCGTAACCCTAGACTTCGCACTATGCGGAGCCTTATCAAGAGCGCTGGGTAGATATGAGGTCCAATCAGGAAGATAAGAATTGCGCATTTTTGGGGCTGTATTGCATTTCTCTTGGCATGCCTTTCGCACTTTTAGTGTCCCTGGAGCTCTGGGCTTTTTGGTTTTCTGAACCCTCACTAGAGCCGTAACCCTAGACTTCGCACTATGCGGAGCCTTATAAAGAGCGCTGGGTAGAAATGAGGTCCAATCAGGAAGATGATGATGGTAGATGACGGGGGCTGTTTTGCATTTCTCTTGGCATGCCTTTCGCATTTTTAGTGTCCCTGGAGCTCTGGGCTTTTTGGTTTTCTGAACTCGAACACTCGTAGTAACCCTAGACGTCGCACTATGCGGAGCCTTAGAAATAGCATTGGGCAGAAATGCCGTCCAATCAGGGAGATAAGGATGCCGCCTGTTTGGGGCTGTTTTGAATTCCTCTTGGCATGCCTTTCGCATTTTTAGTGTCCCTGGAGCTCTGGGCTTTTTGGTTTTCTGAACCCTAAACCTCGCCGTAACCCTAGACTTCGCACTATGCGGAGCCTTATCAAGAGCGCTGGGTAGATATGAGGTCCAATCAGGAAGATAAGAATTGCGCATGTTTGGGGCTGTTTTGCATTTCTCTTGGCATGCCTTTCGCACTTTTAGTGTCCCTGCAGCTCTGGGCTTTTTGGTTGTCTGAATCCTAACTAGAGCCGTAACCCTAGACTTCGCACTATGCGGAGCCATATCAAGAGCGCTGGGTAGAAATGAGATCCAATCAGGAAGATGATGATGGTAGAAGACGGGAGCTGTTTTGCATTTCTCTTGGCATGCCTTTCGCATTTTTAGTGTCCCTGGAGCTCTGGGCTTTTTGGTTTTCTGAACTCTAACACTCGTCGTAACCCTAGACCTCACACAATGCGGAGCCTTAGAAATAGCATTGGGCAGAAATGCGGTCTAATCAGGGAGATAAGGATGCCGCCTGTTTGGGGCTGTTTTGAATTCCTCTTGGCATGCCTTTCGCATTTTTAGTGTCCCTGGACCTCTGGGCTTTTTGGTTTTCTGAACCCTAACTTGGCCGTAACCCTAGACTTCGCACTATGCGGAGCCTTATAAAGAGCGCTGGGTAGATATGAGGTCCAATCAGGAAGATAAGAATTGCACTTGTTTGGGGCTATATTGCATTTCTCTTGGCATGCCTTTCGCACTTTTAGTGTCTTTGGAGCTCTGGGCTTTTTGGTTTTCTGAACCCTAACCAGAGCCTTAACCCTAGACTTCGCACTATGCGGAGGTTTATCAAGAGCGCTGGGTAGAAATGAGGTCCAATCAGGAAGATGATGATGGTAGATGACGGGGGCTGTTTTGCATTTCTCTTGGCATGCCTTTCGCATTTTTAGTGTCCCTGGAGCTCTGGGCGTTTTGGTTTTCTGAACCCTAACTAGAGCCGTAACCCTAGACTTCGCACAATGCGGAGCCTTATCAAGAGCGCTGGGCAGAAATGAGGTCCAATCAGGAAGATAAGAATTGCGCACGTTTGGGGCTGTTTTGCAATTCTCTTGGCATGCCTTTCGCATTTTTAGTGTCCCTGGAGCTCTGGGCTTTTTGGTTTTCTGAACCCTAAACTTCGCCGTAACCCTAGACCTCGCACTATGCGGAGCCTTAGAAATAGCATTGGGTAGAAACGCGGTCCAATCAGGGAGATAAGGATGCCGCCTGTTTGGGGCTGTTTTGCATTTCTCTTGGCATGCCTTTCGCATTTTAGGTATCCCTGGAGCTCTGGGCTTTTTGTTTTTCTGAACCCTAGCTAGAGCCGTAACACTAGACTTCGCACTATGCGGAGCCTTATCAAGAGCGCTGGGTAGAAATGAGGTCCAATCAGGAAGATGATGATGGTAGATGACGGGGGCTGTTTTGCATTTCTCTTGGCATGCCTTTCGCATTTTTAGTGTCCCTGGAGCTCTGGGCGTTTTGGTTTTCTGAACCCTAACTAGAGCCGTAACCCTAGACTTCGCACTATGCGGAGCTTAGAAAGCATGGGAGAAATGGGTCCAATCAGGAGATAGGATGGTGTTGGGGTGTTTTGCATTTCTCTTGGCATGCCTTTGCATTTTTGGTGTCCCTGGAGCTCTGGGCTTTTTGGTTTTCTGAACCCTAACTAGAGCCGTAACCCTAGACTTCGCACTATGTGGAGCCTTATCAAGAGCGCTGGGTAGAAATGAGGTCCAATCAGGGAGATGATGATGGTAGATGACGGGGGCTGTTTTGCATTTCTCTTGGCATGCCTTTCGCATTTTTAGTGTCCCTGGAGCTCTGGGCTTTTTGGTTTTCTGAACCCTAACCCTCGTCGTAACCCTAGACCTCGCACTATGCGGAGCCTTAGAAATAGCACTGGGCAGAAATGCGGTCTAATCAGGGAGATAAGGGTGCCGCCTGTTTGGGGCTGTTTTGAATTCCTCTTGGCATGCCTTTCGCATTTTTAGTGTCCCTGGACCTCTGGGCGTTTTGGTTCTCTGAGCCCTAAACCTCGCCGTAACTCTAGACTTCGCACTATGCGGAGCCTTATCAAGAGCGCTGGGTAGATATGAGGTCCAATCAGGAAGATAAGAATTGCACATGTTTGGGGCTGTTTTGCATTTCTCTTGGCATGCCTTTCGCACTTTTAGTGTCCCTGGAGCTCTGGGCTTTTTGGTTTTCTGAACCCTAACCCTCGCCGTAACCCTAGACTTCGCACTATGCGGAGCCTTATAAAGAGCGCTGGGTAGATATGAGGTCCAATCAGGAAGATAAGGATTGCGCATGTTTGGGGCTGTTTTGCATTTCTCTTGGCATGCCTTTCGCATTTTTAGTGTCCCTGGAGCTCTGGGCTTTTTGGTTTTCTGAACCCTAACTAGCCGTAACCCTAGACTTCGCACTATGCGGAGCCTTATCAAGAGCGCTGGGTAGAAATGAGGTCCAATCAGGAAGATGATGATGGTAGATGACGGGGGCTGTTTTGCATTTCTCTTGGCATGCCTTTCGCATTTTTAGTGTCCCTGGAGCTCTGGGCTTTTTGGTTTTCTGAACTCTAACACTCGTCGTAACCCTAGACCTCGCACAATGCGGAGCCTTAGAAATAGCATTGGGCAGAAATGCGGTCCAATCAGGGAGATAAGGATGCCGCCTGTTTGGGGCTGTTTTGAATTCCTCTTGGCATGCCTTTCGCATTTTTAGTGTCCCTGGAGCTCTGGGCTTTTTGGTTTTCTGAACCCTAAACTTCGCCGTAACCCTAGACTTCGCACTATGCGGAGCCTTATAAAGAGCGCTGGGTAGATATGAGGTCCAATCAGGAAGATAAGAATTGCACATGTTTGGGGCTGTTTTGCATTTCTCTTGGCATGCCTTTCGCACTTTTAGTGTCCCTGGAGCTCTGGGCTTTTTGGTTTTCTGAACCCTAACTAGAGCCGTAACCCTAGACTTCGCACTATGCGGAGCTTTATCAAGAGCGCTGGGTAGAAATGAGGTCCAATCAGGAAGATGATGATGGTAGATGACGGGGGCTGTTTTGCATTTCTCTTGGCATGCCTTTCGCATTTTTAGTGTCCCTGGAGCTCTGGGCTTTTTGGTTTTCTGAACTCTAACACTCGTCGTAACCCTAGACCTCACACAATGCGGAGCCTTAGAAATAGCATTGGGCAGAAATGCGGTCCAATCAGGGAGATAAGGATGCCGCCTGTTTGGGGCTGTTTTGAATTCCTCTTGGCATGCCTTTCGCATTTTTAGTGTCCCTGGAGCTCTGGGCTTTTTGGTTTTCTGAACCCTAAACCTCGCCGTAACCCTAGACTTCGCACTATGCGGAGCCTTATAAAGAGCGCTGGGTAGATATGAGGTCCAATCAGGAAGATAAGAATTGCACATGTTTGGGGCTGTATTGCATTTCTCTTGGCATGCCTTTCGCACTTTTAGTGTCTTTGGAGCTCTGGGCTTTTTGGTTTTCTGAACCCTAACCCTCGTCGTAACCCTAGACTTCGCACTATGCGGAGGTTTATCAAGAGCGCTGGGTAGAAATGAGGTCCAAACAGGAAGATGATGATGGTAGATGACGGGGGCTGTTTTGCATTTCTCTTGGCATGCCTTTCGCATTTTTAGTGTCCTTGGAGCTCTGGGCGTTTTGGTTTTCTGAACTCTAACACTCGTGGTAACCCTAGACCTCGCACTATGCGGAGCCTTAGAAATAGCACTGGGCAGAAATGCGGTCCAATACGGCAGATAAGAATGCCGCCTGTTTGGGGCTGTCTGGAATTCCTCTTGGCATGCCTTTCGCATTTTTAGTGTCCCTGGACCTCTGGGCTTTTTGGTTTTCTGAACCCTAAACCTCGCCGTAACCCTAGACTTCGCACTATGCGGAGCCTTATGGAGAGCGCTGGGTAGATATGAGGTCCAATCAGGAAGATAAGAATTGCGCGTTTTTGGGGCTGTTTTGCATTTGTCTTGGCATGCCTTTCGCACTTTTAGTGTCCCTGCAGCTCTGGGCTTTTTGGTTTTCTGAACCCTAACTGGAGCCGTAACCCTAGACTTCGCACCATGCGGAGCCATATCAAGAGTGCTGGGTAGAAATGAGATCCAATCAGGAAGATGATATTGGTAGAAGACGGGGGCTGTTTTGCATTTCTCTTGGCATGCCTTTCGCATTTTTAGTGTCCCTGGAGCTCTGGGCTTTTTGGTTTTCTGAACCCTAAACTTCGCCGTAAACCTGGACCTCGCACTATGCGGAGCCTTATAAAGAGAGCTGGGTAGATATGAGGTCCAATCAGGAAGATAAGAATTGCACTTGTTTGGGACTGTATTCCATTTCTCTTGGCATGCCTTTCGCACTTTTAGTGTCTTTGGAGCTCTGGGCTTTTTGGTTTTCTGAACCCTAACCCTCGTCGTAACCCTACACATCGCACTGTGCGGAGCTTTATCAAGACCGCTGGGTAGATATGAGGTCAAATCAGGAAGATAAGAATTGCGCATTTTTGGGGCTGTTTTGCATTTGTCTTGGCATGCCTTTCGCACTTTTAGTGTCTTTGGAGCTCTGGGCTTTTTGGTTTTCTGAACCCTAAACTTCGCCGTAACCCTAGACTTCGCACTATGCGGAGCCTTATAAAGAGCGCTGGGTAGATATGAGGTCCAATCAGAAAGATAAGAATTGCACTTGTTTGGGGCTGTATTGCATTTCTCTTGGCATGCCTTTCGCACTTTTAGTGTCTTTGGAGCTCTGGGCGTTTCGGTTTTCTTAACCCTAATTAGACCGTAACCCTAGACTTCGCACTAGGCGGAGCCTTATCAAGAGCGCTGGGCAGAAATGAGGTCCAATCAGGAAGATGATGATGGTAGATGACGGGGGCTGTTTTGAATTCCTCTTGGCATGCCTTTCGCATTTTTAGTGTCCCTGGAGCTCTGGGCGTTTTGGTTTTCTGAACCCTAACTAGAGCCGTAACCCTAGACTTGCACTATGCGGAGCCTTGGAAATAGCGCTGGGTAGATATGAGGTCCAATCAGGAAGATAAGAATTGCGCATTTTTGGGGCTGTTTTGCAATTCTCTTGGCATGCCTTTCGCATTTTTAGCGTCCCTGGAGCTCTAGGCTTTTTGTTTTTCTGAACCCTAACTAGAGACATAACCCTAGACTTCGCAGTATGCGGAGCCAAATAATGATCACAGGGCGCAATTGAGGTCCGACCAGGAAGATAAGAATTGCCCATGTTTGGGGCTGTTTTGTGATTCTCTTGGCATGCCTTTCGCACTTGTAGTGTCCCTGGAGCTCTGGGCTTTTTGGTTTTCTGAACCCTAACTAGAGCCGTAACCCTAGACTTCGCACTATGCGGAGCCTTATCAAGAGCGCTAGGTAGAAATGAGGTCCAATCAGTAAGATGATGATGGTAGATGACGGGGGCTGTTTTGCATTTCTCTTGGCATGCCTTTCGCATTTTTAGTTTCCCTGGACCTCTGGGCGTTTTGGTTTTCTGAACCCTAACTAGAGCCGTAACCCTAGACTTCGCACTATGCGGAGCCTTATCAAGAGCGCTGGGTAGAAATGAGGTCCAATCAGGAAGATGATGATGGTAGATGATGGGGGCTGTTTTGCATTTCTCTTGGCATGCCTTTCGCATTTTTAGTGTCCCTGGACCTCTGGGCTTTTTGGTTTTCTGAACCCTAAACCTCGCCGTAACCCTAGACTTCGCACTATGCGGAGCCTTATCAAGAGCGCTGGGTAGATATGAGGTCCAATCAGGAAGATAAGAATTGCGCATTTTTGGGGCTGTTTTGCATTTCTCTTGGCATGCCTTTCGCATTTTTAGCGTCCCTGGAGCTCTGGGCGTTTTGGTTTTCTGAACCCTAACCCTCGCCGTAACCCTAGACTTCGCACTATGCTGTGCCTTAGAAATAGCATTGGGCAGAAACGCAGTCCAATCAGGGAGATAAGGATGCCGCCTGTTTGGGGCTGTTTTGAATTTCTCTTGGCATGCCTTTCGCACTTTTAGTGTCCCTGGACCTCTGGGCTTTTTGGTTTTCTGAACCCTAACTAGAGCCGTAACCCTAGACTTCGCACTATGCGGAGCCTTATCAAGAGCGCTGTGTAGAAATGAGGTCCAATCAGGAAGATGATGATGGTAGATGATGGGGGCTGTTTTGCATTTCTCTTGGCATGCCTTTCGCATTTTTAGTGTCCCTGGAGCTCTGGGCTTTTTGGTTTTCTGAACCCTAACCCTCGTCGTAACCCTACACTTCGCACTATGCGGAGCCTTATCAAGAGCGCTGGGTAGAAATGAGGTCCAATCAGGAAGATGAGGATGGTAGATGACGGGGGCTGTTTTGCATTTCTCTTGGCATGCCTTTCGCACTTTTAGTGTCTTTGGAGCACTGGGCGTTTTGGTTTTCTGAACTCTAACACTCGTCGTAACCCTAGACCTCACACAATGCGGAGCCTTAGAAATAGCATGGGGCAGAAATGCGGTCCAATCAGGGAGATAAGGATGCTGCCTGTTTGGGGCTGTTTTGAATTCCTCTTGGCATGCCTTTCGCATTTTTAGTGTCCCTGGACCTCTGGGCTTTTTGTTTTTCTGAACCCTAACTAGAGCCGTAACCCTAGACTTCGCACTATGCGGAGCCTTATCAAGAGCGTTGGGTAGATATGAGGTCCAATCAGGAAGATAAGAATTGCGCACGTTTGGGGCTGTTTTGCATTTCTCTTGGCATGCCTTTCGCATTTTTAGGTGTCCCTGGAGCTCTGGGCTTTTTGTTTTTCTGAACCCTAACTAGAGACATAACCCTAGACTTCGCAGTATGCGGAGCCAAATAATGATCACAGGGCGCAATTGAGGTCCGACCAGGAAGATAAGAATTGCCCATGTTTGGGGCTGTTTTGTGATTCTCTTGGCATGCCTTTCGCACTTGTAGTGTCCCTGGAGCTCTGGGCTTTTTGGTTTTCTGAACCCTAACTAGAGCCGTAACCCTAGACTTCGCAATATGCGGAGCCTTATCAAGAGCGCTGGGTAGAAATGAGGTCCAATCAGGAAGATGATGATGGTAGATGACGGGGGCTGTTTTGCATTTCTCTTGGCATGCCTTTCGCATTTTTAGTTTCCCTGGACCTCTGGGCGTTTTGGTTTTCTGAACCCTAACTAGAGCCGTAACCCTAGACTTCGCACTATGCGGGGCCTTATCAAGAGCGCTGGGTAGAAATGAGGTCCAATCAGGAAGATGATGATGGTAGATGATGGGGGCTGTTTTGCATTTCTCTTGGCATGCCTTTCGCATTTTTAGTGTCCCTGGACCTCTGGGCTTTTTGGTTTTCTGAACCCTAAACCTCGCCGTAACCCTAGACTTCGCACTATGCGGAGCCTTATCAAGAGCGCTGGGTAGATATGAGGTCCAATCAGGAAGATAAGAATTGAGCATTTTTGGGGCTGTTTTGCATTTCCCTTGGCATGCCTTTCGCATTTTTAGCGTCCCTGGAGCTCTGGGCGTTTTGGTTTTCTGAACCCTAACCCTCGCCGTAACCCTAGACTTCGCACTATGCTGTGCCTTAGAAATAGCATTGGGCAGAAACGCAGTCCAATCAGGGAGATAAGGATGCCGCCTGTTTGGGGCTGTTTTGAATTCCTCTTGGCATGCCTTTCGCATTTTTAGTGTCCCTGGACCTCTGGGCTTTTTGGTTTTCTGAACCCTATACTTCGCCGTAAACCTAGACCGCGCACTATGCGGAGCCTTATAAAGAGAGCTGTGTAGATATGAGGTCCAATCAGGAAGATGAGAATTGCACTTGTTTGAGACTGTATTCCATTTCTCTTGGCATGCCTTTCGCACTTTTAGTGTCTTTGGAGCTCTGGGCTTTTTGGTTTTCTGAACCCTAACCCTCGTCATAACCCTACACTTCGCACTATGCGGAGCTTTATCAAGAGCGCTGGGTAGAAATGAGGTCCAATCAGGAAGATGATGATGGTAGATGACGGGGGCTGTTTTGCATTTCTCTTGGCATGCCTTTCGCACTTTTAGTGTCCCTGGAGCTCTGGGCTTTTTGGTTTTCTGAACTCTAACACTCGTCGTAACCCTAGACCTCACACAATGCGGAGCCTTAGAAATAGCATTGGGCAGAAATGCGGTCCAATCAGGGAGATAAGGATGCCGCCTGTTTGGGGCTGTTTTGAATTCCTCTTGGCATGCCTTTCGCATTTTTAGTGTCCCTGGACCTCTGGGCTTTTTGTTTTTCTGAACCCTAACTAGAGCCGTAACCCTAGACTTCGCACTATGCGGAGCCTTATCAAGAGCGCTGGGTAGATATGAGTTCCAATCAGGAAGATAAGAATTGCGCACGTTTGGGGCTGTTTTGCAATTCTCTTGGCATGCCTTTCGCATATTTAGTGTCCCTGGAGCTCTGGGCTTTTTGGTTTTCTGAGCCCTAAACTTCGCCGTAGCCCTAGACCTCGTTCTATGCGGAGCCTTAGAAATAGCATTGGGAAGAAACGCGGTCCTATCAGGGAGATAAGGATGCCGCCTCTTTGCGGCTGTTTTGCATTTCTCCTGGCATGCCTTTCGCATTTTAGGTATCCCTGGAGCTCTGGGCTTTTTGTTTTTCTGAACCCTAGCTTGAGCCGTAACCCTAGACTTCGCACTATGTGGAGCCTTATCAAGAGCGCTGGGTAGAAATGAGGTCCAATCAGGAAGATAATGATGGTAGATGACGGGGGCTGTTTTGCATTTCTCTTGGCATGCCTTTTGCATTTTTAGTGTCCCTGGAGCTCTGGGCTTTATGGTTTTCTGAACCCTAACTAGAGCCGTAACGCTAGACTTCGCACTATGCAGAGCTTTATCAAAAACCATGGGTAGAAATGAGGTCCAATCAGGAAGATGATGATGGTAGAAGACGGGGGCTGTTTTGCATTTCTCTCGGCATGCCTTTCGCATTTTTAGTGTCCCTGGAGCTCTGGGCGTTTGGGTTTTCTGAACCCTAACTTGAGCCGTAACCCTAGACTTCGCACTATGCAGAGCCTTAGAAATAGCATTGGGCAGAAACGCAGTCAATCAGGGAGATAAGGATGCCGCCTGTTTGGGGCTGTTTTGCATTTCTCTTGGCATGCCTTTCGCATTTTAGCTGTCCCTGGAGCTGTGGGCTTTTTGTTTTTCTGAACCCTAACTGGAGCCGTAGCCCTAGCCTTCGCACTATGCGGAGCTTTATCGAAAGCACTGAGTAGAAATGAGGTCCAATCAGGAAGGTAAGAATTGCGTATTTTTGGGGCTGTATTGCACTTCTCTTGGCATGCCTTTCGCACTTTTAGTGTCCCTGGAGCTCTAGGCTTTTTGGTTTACTGAACCCTAAACCTCACCGTAACCCTAGACTTCGCACTATGCGGAGCCTTCTCAAGAGCGCTGGGTAGATATGACGTCCAATCAGGAAGATAAGAATTGCGCATTTTTGGGGCTGTATTACATTTCTCTTGGCATGCCTTTCGCACTTTTAGTGTACCTCGAGCTCTGGGCTTTTTGGTTTTCTGAACCCTAACTAGAGCCGTAACCCTAAACTTCGCACTATGCGGAGCCTTAGAAATAGCGCTGGGCAGAAATGAGGTCCAATCAGGAAGATGATGATGGTAGATGACAGGGGCTGTTTTGCATTTCTCTTGGCATGCCTTTCGCATTTTAGGTGTCCCTGGAGCTCTGGGCTTTTTGTTTTTCTGAACCCTAACTAGAGACATAACCCTAGACTTCGCAGTATGCGGAGCCAAATAATGATCACTGGGCGCAATTGAGGTCCGACCAGGAAGATAAGAATTGCCCATGTTTGGGGCTGTTTTGTGATTATCTTGGAATGCCTTTCGCACTTGTAGTGTCCCTGGAGCTCTGGGCTTTTTGGTTTTCTGAACCCTAACTAGAGCCGTAATCCTAGACTTCGCACTATGCGGAGCCTTATCAAGAGCGCTGGGTAGAAATGAGGTCCAATCAGGAAGATGATGATGGTAGATGACGGGGGCTGTTTTGCATTTCTCTTGGCATGCCTTTCGCATTTTTAGTGTCCCTGGAGCTCTGGGCTTTTTGGTTTTCTGAACTCTTAACCCTCGTCGTAACCCTAGACCTCACACAATGCGGAGCCTTAGAAATAGCAGTGGGCAGATATGCGGTCTAATCAGGGAGATAAGGGTGCCGCCTGTTTGGGGCTGTTTTGAATTCCTCTTGGCATGCCTTTCGCATTTTTAGTGTCCCTGGACCTCTGGGCTTTTTGGTTTTCTGAACCCTAACTAGAGCCGTAACTCTAGACTTTGCACTATGCGGAGCCTTATCAAGAGCGCTGGGTAGATATGAGGTCCAATCAGGTAGATAAGAATTGCGCACGTTTGGGGCTGTTTTGCAATTCTCTTGGCATGCCTTTCGCATATTTAGTGTCCCTGGAGCTCTGGGCTTTTTGGTTTTCTGAGCCCTAAACTTCTCCGTAACCCTAGACCTCGCACTATGCGGAGCCTTAGAAATAGCATTGGGAAGAAACGCGGTCCAATCAGGGAGATAAGGATGCTGCCTGTTTGGGGCTGTTTTGCATTTCTCCTGGCATGCCTTTCGCATTTTAGGTATCCCTGGAGCTCTGGGCTTTTTGTTTTTCTGAACCCTAGCTAGAGCCGTAACCCTAGACTTCGCACTATGCGGAGCTTTATCAAGAGCGCTGGGTAGAAATGAGGTCCAATCAGGAAGATAATGATGGTAGATGACGGGGGCTGTTTTGCATTTCTCTTGGCATGCCTTTTGCATTTTTAGTGTCCCTGGAGCTCTGGGCTTTATGGTTTTCTGAACCCTAACTAGAGCCGTAACCCTAGACTTCGCACTATGCGGAGCTTTATCAAAAACCATGCGTAGAAATGAGGTCCAATCAGGAAGATGATGATGGTAGAAGACGGGGGCTGTTTTGCATTTCTCTTGGCATGCCTTTCGCATTTTTAGTGTCCCTGGAGCTCTGGGCTTTTTGTTTTTCTGAACCCTAACTAGAGCCGTAACCCTAGACTTCGCACTATGCGGAACCAAATAAAGAGCACTGGGTGCAATTGAGGTCCGACCAGGAAGATAAGAATTGCGCATGTTTGGGGCTGTTTTGTGATTTTCTTGGCATGGCTTTCGCATTTGTAGTGTCCCTGGAGCACTGGGCTTTTTGGTTTTCTGAACCCTAACTAGAGCCTTAACGATAAACTTGGCACTATGCGGAGTCTTATCAAGAGCGCTGGGTAGAAATGAGGTCCAATCAGGAAGATGATGATGGTAGATGACGGGGCCTGTTTTGCATTTCTCTTGGCATGCCTTTTGCATTTTTAGTGTCCCTGGAGCTCTGGGCTTTATGTTTTTCTGAACCCTAACTAGAGCCGTAACCCTAGACTTTGCACTATGCGGAGCTTTACCAAATCGATGGGTAGAAATGAGGTCCAATCAGGAAGATGATGATGGTAGATGACGGGGGCAGTTTTGCATTTCTCTTGGCATGCCTTTGGCACTTTTAGTGTCCCTGGAGCTCTGGGCTTTTTGTTTTTCTGAACCCTAACTAGAGCCGTAACCCTAGACTTCGCACTATGCGGAGCTTTATCAAGAGCGCTGGGTAGAAATGAGTTCCAATCAGGAAGATGAGGATGGTAGAAGACGGGGGCTGTTTTGCATTCCTCCCTGCATGCCTTTCGCATTTTTAGTGTCCCAGGAGCTCTGGGTTTTTTGGTTTTCTGAACCCTAAACTTCGCCGTAACCGTAGACTTCGCACTATGCGGAGCCTTTTAAAGAGCGCTGGGTAGAAATGAGGTCCAATCAGGAAGATAAGAATTGCGCACGTTTGGGGCTGTTTTGCATTTCTCTTGGCATGCCTTTCGCATTTTTAATGTCCTTGGAGCTCTGGGTTTTTTGGTTTTCTGAACCCTAACTCGAGCCGTAACCCTAGAATTCGCGCTACGCGGAGCCTTAGAAATAGCATTGGGCCGAAACGCGGTCCAATCAGGAAGATAAAATTGCGCATATTTGGGGTTGTTTTGCATTTCTCTTGGCATGCCTTTCGCACTTTTAGTGTCTTTGGAGCTCTGGGCTTTTTGGTTTTCTGAACCCTAACTAGAGCCGTAACCCTACACTTCGCACTATGCGGAGCCTTATCAAGAGCGCTGGGCAGAAATGAGGTCCAAACAGGAAGATGATGATGGTAGATGACGGGGGCTGTTTTGCATTTCTCTTGGCATTCCTTTCGCATTTTTAGTGTCCCTGGAGCTCTGGGCGTTTGGGTTTTCTGAACCCTAAACTTCGCCGTAACCCTAGACCTCGCACAATGCGGAGCCTTAGAAATAGCAGTGAGCAGAAACGCGGTCCGATGACGGAGATAAGGATGCCGCCTGTTTGGGGCTGTTTTGCATTTCTCTTGGCATGCCTTTCGCATTTTAGGTATCCCTGGAGCTCTGGGCTTTTTGTTTTTCGGAACCCCAACTAGAGCCGTAACACTAGACTTCGCACTATGCGGAGCTTTTTCAAAAGCGATGGGTAGGAATGAGGTCCAATCAGGAAGATGATGATGGTAGAAGACGGGGGCTGTTTTGCATTTCTCTTGGCATGCCTTTCGCACTTTTAGTGTCCCTGGAGCTCTGGACTTTTTGGTTTTCTGAACCCTAACTGGAGCCATAACCCTAGACTTGGCACTATGTGGAGCCTTATCAAGAGCGATGGGTAGAAATGACGTCCAATCACGGAGATGATGATCTAGATGACGGGGGCTGTTTTGCATCGCTCTTGGCATGCCTTTCGCATTTTTAGTGTCCCTGGAGCTCTGGGCGTTTGGGTTTTCCGAACCCTAACTAGAGCCGTAACCCTAAACTTCGCTCTATGCGGAGCCTTAGAAATAGCATTGGGCAGAAACGCGGTCCAATCAGGGAGATAAGGATGCCGCCTTTTTGGGGCTGTTTTGCATTTCTCTTGGCGTGCCTTTCTCATTTTAGGTGTCCCTGGAGCTGTGGGCTTTTTGTTTTTCTGAACCCTAACTAGAGCCGTAACCCTAGACTTCGCACTATGCGGAGCTTTATCAAAAGCGATGGGTAGAAATGAGGTCCAATCAAGAAGATGATGATGTGTCCTGGGTTGTGATGGTAGATGACGGGGGCTGTTTTGCCTTTCTCTTGGCATGCATTTCGCATTTTTAGTGTCCCTGGAGCTCTGGGCTTTTTGGTTTTCTGTACCCTAACCCTCGTCGTAACCCTAGACCTCGCACTATGCGGAGCCTTAGAAATATCACTGGGCAGAAATGCGGTCCAATCAGGGAGATAGGGGTGCCGCCAGTTTGGGGCTGTTTTGAATTCCTCTTGGCATGCCTTTCGCATTTTTAGTGTCCCTGGACCTCTGGGCGTTTTGGTTCTCTGAGCCCTAACTAGAGCCGTAAGTCTAGACTTCGCTCTATGAGGAGCCTTATCAAGAGCGCTGGGTAGAAATGAGGTCCAAACAGGAAGATGATGATGGTAGGTGGCTGGGGCTGTTTTGCATTTCTCTTGGCATGCCTTTCGCATTTTCAGTGTCCCTGGAGCTCTGGGCTTTTTGGTTTTCTGAACCCTAACTAGAGCCGTAACCCTACACTTCGCACTATGCGGAGCCTTATCAAGAGCGCTGGGTAGAAATGAGGTCCCATCAGGAAGATGATGATGGTAGATGACAGGGGCTGTTTTGCATTTCTCTTGGCATGCCTTTTGCATTTTTAGTGTCCCTGGAGCTCTGGGCTTTATGGTTTTCTGAACCCTAACTAGAGCCGTAGCCCTAGACTTCGCACTATGCGGAGCTTTATCAAAAGCGATGGGTAGAAATGAGGTCCAATTAGGAAAATGATGATGGTAGAAGACGGGGACTGTTTTGAATTCCTCATGGCATGCCTTTCGCATTTTTAGTGTCCCTGGAGCTCTGGGCTTTTTGGTTTTCTGAACCCTAACCCTAGGCGTAACGGTAAACTTCGCACTATGCGGCGCCAAATAAAGAGCACTGGGCGCAATTGAGGTCCGACCAGGAAGATAAGAATTGCAGCTGTTTGGGGCTGTTTTGAATTCCTCTTGGCATGCCTTTCGCACCTTTAGTGTCCCTGGAGCTCTGGGCTTTTTGTTTTTCTGAACCCTAACTAGAGCCGTAACCCTAGACTTCGCACTATGCGGAACCAAATAAAGAGCACTGGGTGCAATTGAGGTCCAACCAGGAAGATAAGAATTGCGCATTTTTGGGGCTGTTTTGTGATTCTCTTGGCATGGCATTCGCACTTGTAGTGTCCCTGGAGCACTGGGGTTTTTGGTTTTCTGAACCCTAGCTAGAGCCGTAACCACAAACTTCGCACTATGCGGAGCCTTTTCAAGAGCGCTGGGTAGAAATGAGGTCCAATCAGGAAGATAAGAATTGCGCACGTTTGGGGCTGTTTTGCAATTCTCTTTGCATGCCTTTCGCATTTTTAATGTCCTTGGAGCTCTGGGTTTTTTGGTTTTCTGAACCCTAACCCTCGCCGTAACCCTAGACCTCGCACTACGCGGAGCCTTAGAAATAGCATTGGGAAGAAACGCGGTCCAATCAGGGAGATAAGGATGCCGCCTGTTTGGGGCTGTTTTGCATTTCTCTTGGCATGCCTTTCGCAATTTTAGTGTCTCTGGACCTCTGGGCTTTTTGTTTTTCTGAACCCTAACTAGAGCCGTAACCCTAGACTTCGAACTATGCGGGGCTTTATCAAGAGCGCTGGGTAGAAATGAGTTCCAATCAGGAAGATGAGGATGGTAGAAGACGGGGGCTGTTTTGCATTCCTCCCTGCATGCCTTTCGCATTTTTAGTGTTCCTGGAGCTCTGGGCTTTATGGTTTTCTGAACCCTATCTAGAGCTGTAACCCTAGACTTCGCACTATGCGGAGCCTTATCAAAACCGATGGGTAGAAATTAGGTCCAATCAGGAAGATGATGATGGTAGAAGACGGGGGCTGTTTTGCATTTCTCTTGGCATGCCTTTCGCATTTTTAGTGTCCCTGGAGCTCTGGGCGTTTTGGTTTTCTGAACCCTAACTAGAGCCATAACCCTAGACTTGGACCTATGCAGAGCCTTATCAAGAGCGATGGGTAGAAATGAGGTCCAATCAGGAAGATGATGATGGTAGATGACGGGGGCTGTTTTGCATTTCTCTTGGCATGCCTTTTGCATTTTTAGTGTCCCTGGAGCTCTGGGCTTTTTGGTTCTCTGAACCCTAACTAGAGCCGTAACCCTAGACTTCGCACTATGCGGAGCCTTAGAAATAGCATTGGGCAGAAATGCGGTCCAATCAGGGAGATAAGGATGCCGCCTGTTTGGGGCTGTTTTGCATTTCTCTTGGCATGCCTTTCGCATTTTTCGTGTCCCTGGAGCTCTGGGCTTTTTGGTTTTGTGAACCCTAACTAGAGCCGTAACCCTAGACTTCGCACTATGCGGAGCCTTAGAAATAGCATTGGGCAGAAATGCGGTCCAATCAGGGAGATAAGGGTGCCGCCTGTTTGGGGCTGTTTTGAATTCCTCTTGGCATGCCTTTCGCATTTTTAGTGTCCCTGGACCTCTGGGCGTTTTGGTTCTCTGAGCCCTAAACCTCGCCGTAACCCTAGACTTCGCACTATTCGGAGCCTTATAAAGAGCGCTGGGTAGATATGAGGTCCAGTCAGGAAGGTAAGAAGTGCGCATTTTTGGGGCTCTATTGCATTTCTCTTGGCATGCCTTTCGCACTTTTAGTGTCCCTGGAGCTCTAGGCTTTTTGGTTTTCTGAACCCTCGCTAGAGCCGTAACCCTAGACTTCGCACTATGCGGAGCCTTATAAAGAGCGCTGGGTAGAAATGAGGTCCAATCAGGAAGATGATGATGGTAGATGACGGGGGCTGTTTTGCATTTCTCTTGGCATGCCTTTTGCATTTTTAGTGTCCCTGGAGCTCTGGGCTTTTTGGTTTTCTGAACTGGAACACTCGTAGTAACCCTAGACGTCGCACTATGCGGAGCCGTAGAAATAGCATTGGGCAGAAATGCCGTCCAATCTGGGAGATAAGAATGCCGCCTGTTTGGGGCTGTTTTGAATTCCTCTTGGCATGCCTTTCGCATTTTTAGTGTCCCTGGACCTCTGGGCTTTTTGGTTTTCTGAACCCTAAACCTTGCCGTAACCCTAGACTTCGCACTATGCGGAGCCTTATATAGAGCGCTGGGTAGATATGAGGTCCAATCAGGAAGGTAAGAATTGCGCATTTTTGGGGCTCTATTGCATTTCTCTTGGCATGCCTTTCGCACTTTTAGTGTCCCTGGAGCTCTGGGCTTTTTGGTTTTCTGAATCCTAACTACAGCCGTAACCCTAGACTTCGCACTTTGCGGAGCCTTATCAAGAGCGCTGGGTAGAAATGAGGTACAATCAGGAAGATGATGATGGTAGAAGACGGGGGCTGTTTTGCATTTCTCTTGGCATGCCTTTCGCATTTTTAGTGTCCTTGGAGCTCTGGGCTTTTTGGTTTTCTGAACTCTAAAACTCATCGTAACCCTAGACCTCACACAATGCGGAGCCTTAGAAATAGCATTGGGCAGAAATGCGGTCTAATCAGGGAGATAAGGGTGCCGCCTGTTTGGGGCTGTTTTGAATTTCTCTTGGCATGCCTTTCGCATTTTTAGTGTCCCTGGACCTCTGGGCTTTTTGGTTTTCTGAACCCTAACTAGAGCCGTAACCCTAGACTTCGCACTATGCGGAGCCTTATCAAGAGCGCTGGGTAGATATGAGGTCCAATCAGGAAGATAAGAATTGCACTTGTTTGGGGCTGTATTGCATTTTTCTTGGCATGCCTTTCGCACTTTTAGTGTCTTTGGAGCTCTGGGCTTTTTGGTTTTCTGAACCCTAACCAGAGCCGTAACCCTATACTTCGCACTATGCGGAGCTTTATCGAAAGCACTGGGTAGAAATGAGGTCCAATCAGGAAGATGATGATGGTAGATGACGGGGGCTGTTTTGCATTTCTCTTGGCATGCCTTTCGCATTTTTAGTGTACCTGGAGCTCTGGGCTTTTTGGTTTTCTGAACCCTAACCCTCGTCGTAACCCTAGACCTCGCACTATGCGGAGCCTTATAAATAGCACTGGGCAGAAATGCGGTCTAATCAGGGAGATAAGGGTGCCGCCTGTTTGGGGCTGTTTTGAATTCCTCATGGCATGCCTTTCGCATTTTTAGTGTCCCTGGACCTTTGGGCGTTTTGGTTCTCTGAGCCCTAAACCTCGCCGTAACTCTAGACTTCGCACTATGCGGAGCCTTATCAAGAGCGCTGGGTAGATATGAGGTCCAATCAGGAAGATAAGAATTGCACTTGTTTGGGGCTGTATTGCATTTCTCTTGGCATGCCTTTCGCACTTTTAGTGTCTTTGGAGCTCTGGGCTTTTTGGTTTTCTGAACCCTAACCCTCGTCGTAACCCTAGACTTCGCACTATGCGGAGGTTTATAAAGAGCGCTGGGTAGAAATGAGGTCCAAACAGGAAGATGATGATGGTAGATGACGGGGGCTGTTTGGCATTTCTCTTGGCATGCCTTTCGCATTTTTAGTGTCCTTGGAGCTCTGGGCGTTTTGGTTTTCTGAACTCTAACACTCGTGGTAACCCTAGACCTCACACAATGCGGAGCCTTAGAAATCGCATTGGGCAGAAATGCGGTCCAGTCCGGCAGATAAGAATGCCGCCTGTTTTGGGGCTGTCTGGAATTCCTCTTGGCATGCCTTTCGCATTTTTAGTGTCCCTTCAGCTCTGGGCTTTTTGGTTTTCTGAACCCTAAACCTCGCCGTAACCCTAGACTTCGCACTATGCGGAGCATTATCAAGAGCGCTGGGTAGATATGAGGTCCAATCAGGAAGATAAGAATTGCGCATTTTTGGGGCTGTTTTGCATTTCTCTTGGCATGCCTTTCGCACTTTTAGTGTCCCTGCAGCTCTGGGCTTTTTGGTTTTCTGAACCCTAACTAGAGCCGTAACCCTAGACTTCGCACTATGCGGAGCCATATCAAGAGTGCTGGGTAGAAATGAGATCCAATCAGGAAGATGATGATGGTAGAAGACGGGGGCTGTTTTGCATTTCTCTTGGCATGCCTTTCGCATTTTTAGTGTCCCTGGAGCTCTGGGCTTTTTGGTTTTCTGAACCCTAACCCTCGTCGTAACCCTAGACTTCGCACTGTGCAGAGGTTTATTCAGAGCGCTGGGTAGAAATGAGGTCCAAACAGGAAGATGATGATGATAGATGACGGGGGCTGTTTTGCATTTCTCTTGGCATGCCTTTCGCATTTTTAGTGTCCTTGGAGCTCTGGGCTTTTTGTTTTCTGAACTCTAACACTCGTCGTAACCCTAGACCTCACACAATGCGGAGCCTTAGAAATAGCATTGGGCAGAAATGCGGTCCAATCAGGGAGATAAGGATGCCGCCTGTTTGGGGCTGTTTGGAATTCTGCTTGGCATGCCTTTCGCACTATTAGTGTCCCTGGACCTCTGGGCTTTTTGGTTTTCTGAACCCTAAACTTCGCCGTAAACCTGGACCTCGCACTATGCGGAGCCTTATAAAGAGAGCTGGGTAGATATGAGGTCCAATCAGGAAGATAAGAATTGCACTTGTTTGGGACTGTATTCCATTTCTCTTGGCATGCCTTTCGCACTTTTAGTGTCTTTGGAGCTCTGGGCTTTTTGGTTTTCTGAACTCTAACACTCGTCGTAACCCTACACATCGCACTGTGCGGAGCTTTATCAAGACCGCTGGGTAGATATGAGGTCAAATCAGGAAGATAAGAATTGCGCATTTTTGGGGCTGTTTTGCATTTCTCTTGGCATGCCTTTCGCACTTTTAGTGTCTTTGGAGCTCTGGGCTTTTTGGTTTTCTGAACCCTAAACTTCGCCGTAACCCTAGACTTCGCACTATGCGGAGCCTTATAAAGAGCGCTGGGTAGATATGAGGTCCAATCAGAAAGATAAGAATTGCACTTGTTTGGGGCTGTATTGCATTTCTCTTGGCATGCCTTTCGCACTTTTAGTGTCTTTGGAGCTCTGGGCGTTTCGGTTTTCTGAACCCTAATTAGACCGTAACCCTAGACTTCGCACTAGGCGGAGCCTTATCAAGAGCGCTGGGCAGAAATGAGGTCCAATCAGGAAGATGATGATGGTAGATGATGGGGGCTGTTTTGAATTCCTCTTGGCATGCCTTTCGCATTTTTAGTGTCCCTGGAGCTCTGGGCGTTTTGGTTTTCTGAACCCTAACTAGAGCCGTAACCCTAGACTCGCACTATGCGGAGCCTTGGAAATAGCGCTGGGTAGATATGAGGTCCAATCAGGAAGATAAGAATTGCGCATTTTTGGGGCTGTTTTGCAATTCTCTTGGCATGCCTTTCGCATTTTTAGCGTCCCTGGAGCTCTAGGCTTTTTGTTTTTCTGAACCCTAACTAGAGACATAACCCTAGACTTCGCAGTATGCGGAGCCAAATAATGATCACAGGGCGCAATTGAGGTCCGACCAGGAAGATAAGAATTGCCCATGTTTGGGGCTGTTTTGTGATTCTCTTGGCATGCCTTTCGCACTTGTAGTGTCCCTGGAGCTCTGGGCTTTTTGGTTTTCTGAACCCTAACTAGAGCCGTAACCCTAGACTTCGCACTATGCGGAGCCTTATCAAGAGCGCTGGGTAGAAATGAGGTCCAATCAGGAAGATGATGATGGTAGATGACGGGGGCTGTTTTGCATTTCTCTTGGCATGCCTTTCGCATTTTTAGTTTCCCTGGACCTCTGGGCGTTTTGGTTTTCTGAACCCTAACTAGAGCCGTAACCCTAGACTTCGCACTATGCGGAGCCTTATCAAGAGCGCTGGGTAGAAATGAGGTCCAATCAGGAAGATGATGATGGTAGATGATGGGGGCTGTTTTGCATTTCTCTTGGCATGCCTTTCGCATTTTTAGTGTCCCTGGAGCTCTGGGCTTTTTGGTTTTCTGAACCCTAAACTTCGCCGTAACCCTAGACTTCGCACTATGCGGAGCCTTATCAAGAGCGCTGGGTAGATATGAGGTCCAATCAGGAAGATAAGAATTGCGCATTTTTGGGGCTGTTTTGCATTTGTCTTGGCATGCCTTTCGCATTTTTAGTGTCCCTGGAGCTCTGGGCTTTTTGGTTTTCTGAACCCTAACTAGAGCCGTAACCCTAGACTTCGCACTATGCGGAGCCTTATCAAAAGCACTGGGTAGAAATGAGGTCCAATCAAGAAGATGATGATGGTAGATGACGGGGGCTGTTTTGCATTTCTCTTGGCATGCATTTCGCATTTTTAGTGTCCCTGGAGCTCTGGGCTTTTTGGTTTTCTGAACCCTAACCCTCGTCGTAACCCTAGACCTCGCACTATGCGGAGCCTTAGAAATAGCACTGGGCAGAAATGCGGTCTAATCAGGGAGATAAGGGTGCCGCCTGTTTGGGGCTGTTTTGAATTCCTCTTGGCATGCCTTTCGCATTTTTAGTGTCCCTGGACCTCTGGGCTTTTTGGTTTTCTGAACCCTAAACTTCGCCGTAAACCTAGACCTCGCACTATGCGGAGCCTTATAAAGAGAGCTGTGTAGATATTAGGTCCAATCAGGAAGATGAGAATTGCACTTGTTTGGGGCTGTATTCCATTTCTCTTGGCATGCCTTTCGCACTTTTAGTGTCTTTGGAGCTCTGGGCTTTTTGGTTTTCTGAACCCTAACCTTCGTCGTAACCCTACACTTCGCACTATGCGGAGCTTTACCAAGACCGCTGGGTAGAAATGAGGTCCAAACAGGAAGATGAGGATGGTAGATGACGGGGGCTGTTTTGCATTTCTCTTGGCATGCCTTTCGCACTTTTAGTGTCTTTGGAGCTCTGGGCGTTTTGGTTTTCTGAACTCTAACACTCGTCGTAACCCTAGACCTCACACAATGCGGAGCCTTAGAAATAGCATTGGGCAGAAATGCGGTCCAATCAGGGAGATAAGGATGCCGCCTGTTTGGGGCTGTTTTGAATTCCTCTTGGCATGCCTTTCGCATTTTTAGTGTCCCTGGACCTCTGGGCTTTTTGTTTTTCTGAACCCTAACTAGAGCCGTAACCCTAGACTTCGCACTATGCGGAGCCTTTTCAAGAGCGCTGGGTAGATATGAGGTCCAATCTGGAAGATAAGAATTGCGCATTTTTGGGGCTGTTTTGCATTTGTCTTGGCATGCCTTTCGCATTTTTAGTGTCCCTGGAGCTCTGGGCTTTTTGGTTTTCTGAACCCTAAACTTCGCCGTAACCCTACACTTCGCACTATGCGGAGCCTTATCAAGAGCGCTGGGTAGATATGAGGTCCAACCAGAAAAATAAGAATTGCACTTGTTTGGGGCTGTATTGCATTTCTCTTGGCATGCCTTTCGCACTTTTAGTGTCTTTGGAGCTCTGGGCTTTTTGGTTTTCTGAACCCTAACTAGAGCCGTAACCCTAGACTTCGCACTATGCGGAGCCTTTTCAAGAGCGCTGGGCAGAAATGAGGTCCAAACAGAAAGATGATGATGGTAGAAGACGGGGGCTGTTTTGCATTTCTCTTGGCATGCCTTTCGCATTTTTAGTGTCCCTGGACCTCTGGGCGTTTTGGTTTTCTGAACCCTAACTAGAGCCGTAACCCTAGACTCGCACTATGCGGAGCCTTATAAAGAGCGCTGGGTAGATATGAGGTCCAAAAAGGAAGATAAGAATTGCGCATTTTTGGGGCTGTTTTGCAATTCTCTTGGCATGCCTTTCGCACATTTAGTGTCCCTGGAGCTCTGGGCGTTTTGGTTTTCTGACCCCTAAACCTCGCCGTAACCCTAGACTTCGCACTATGCGGTGCCTTAGAAATAGCATTGGGCAGAAATGCGGTCTAATCAGGGAGATAAGGGTGCCGCCTGTTTGGGGCTGTTTTGCATTTCTCTTGGCATGCCTTTCGCATTTTTAGTGTCCCTGGAGCTCTGGGCTTTTTGGTTTTCTGAACTGTAACACTCGTAATAACACTAGACCTCGCACTATGCGGAGCCTTAGAAATAGCATTGGGCAGAAATGCGGTCCAATCAGGGAGATAAGGATGCCGCCTGTTTGGGGCTGTTTTGAATTCTTCTTGGCATGCCTTTCGCATTTTTAGTGTCCCTGGACCTCTGGGCTTTTTGGTTTTCTGACCCCTAAACCTCGCCGTAACCCTAGACTTCGCACTATGTGGAGCCTTATCAAGAGCGCTGGGTAGAAATGAGGTCCAATCAGGAAGATAAGAATTGCGCATTTTTGGGGCTGTTTTGCATTTCTCTTGGCATGCCTTTCGCACTTTTAGTGTCCTTGCAGCTCTGGGCTTTTTGGTTTTCTGAACCCTAACTAGAGCCGTAACCCTAGACTTCGCACTATGCGGAGCCATATCATGAGTGCTGGGTAGAAATGAGATCCAATCAGGAAGATGATGATGGTAGATGACGGGGGCTGTTTTGCATTTCTCTTGGCATGCCTTTCGCATTTTTAGTGTCCCTGGAGCTCTGGGCTTTTTGGTTTTCTGAACCCTAACTCTCGCCGTAACCCTAGACCTCGCACTATGCGGAGCCTTAGAAATAGCATTGGGCAGAAATGCGGTCCAATCAGGGAGATAAGGTTGCGCATGTTTGGGGCTGTTTTGAATTCCTCTTGGCATGCCTTTCGCATTTTTAGTGTCCCTGGACCTCTGGGCTTTTTGGTTTTCTGAACCCTAACTAGAGCCGTAACCCTAGACTTCGCACTATGCGGAGCCTTATAAAGAGCGCTGGGTAGATATGAGGTCCAATCAGGAAGATAAGAATTGCACTTGTTTGGGGCTGTATTGCATTTCTCTTGGCATGCCTTTCGCACTTTTAGTGTCTTTGGACCTCTGGGCGTTTTGGTTTTCTGAACCCTAACTAGAGCCGTAACCCTAGACTTCGCACTATGCGGAGCCTTATCAAGAGCGCTGGGTAGATATGAGGTCCAATCAGGAAGATAAGAATTGCGCACGTTTGGGGCTGTTTTGCAATTCTCTTGGCATGCCTTTCGCATTTTTAGTGTCCCTGGAGCTCTGGGCTTTTTGGTTTTCTGAACCCTAAACTTCTCCGTAACCCTAGACCTCGCACTATGCGGAGCCTTAGAAATAGCATTGGGAAGAAACGCGGTCCAATCAGGGAGATAAGGATGCCGCCTGTTTGGGGCTGTTTTGCATTTCTCCTGGCATGCCTTTCGCATTTTTAGTGTCCCTGGAGCTCTGGGCTTTTTGGTTTTCTGAACCCTAAACCTCGCCGTAATCTTAGACTTCGCACTATGCGGAGCCTTTTAAAGAGCGCTGGGTAGATATGAGGTCCAATCAGGAAGATAAGAATTGCGCATTTTTGGGGCTGTTTTGCATTTCTCTTGGCATGCCTTTCGCACTTTTAGTGTCTTTGGAGCTCTGGGCTTTTTGGTTTTCTGAACCCTAACCCTCGTCTTAACCCTAGACTTCGCACTATGCGGAGCTTTATCAAGAGCGCTGGGTAGAAATGAGGTCCAATCAGGAAGATGATGATGGTAGATGACGGGGGCTGTTTTGCATTTCTCTTGGCATGCCTTTCGCATTTTTAGTGTCCTTGGAGCTCTGGGCGTTTTGGTTTTCTGAACTCTAACACTCGTCGTAACCCTAGACCTCACACAATGCGGAGCCTTAGAAATAGCATTGGGCAGAAATGCGGTCCAATCAGGGAGATAAGGATGCCGCCTGTTTGGGGCTGTTTTGAATTCCTCTTGGCATGCCTTTCGCATTTTTAGTGTCCCTGGACCTCTGGGCTTTTTGGTTTTCTGAACCCTAAACTTCGCCGTAAAACTAGACCTCGCACTATTCGGAGCCTTATAAAGAGCGCTGGGTAGATATGAGGTCCAATCAGGAAGATAAGAATTGCACTTGTTTGGGGCTGTATTGCATTTCTCTTGGCATGCCTTTCGCACTTTTAGTGTCTTTGGAGCTCTGGGCTTTTTGGTTTTCTGAACCCTAACCCTCGTCGTAACCCTAGACTTCGCACTATGCGGAGGTTTATCAAGAGCGCTGGGTAGAAATGAGGTCCAAACAGGAAGATGATGATGGTAGATGACGGGGGCTGTTTTGCATTTCTCTTGGCATGCCTTTCGCATTTTTAGTGTCCTTGGAGCTCTGGGCGTTTTGGTTTTCTGAACTCTAACACTCGTGGTAACCCTAGACCTCGCACTATGCGGAGCCTTAGAAATAGCATTGGGCAGAAATGCGGTCCAATCCGGCAGATAAGAATGCCGCCTGTTTGGGGCTGTCTGGAATTCCTCTTGGCATGCCTTTCGCATTTTTAGTGTCCCTTCAGCTCTGGGCTTTTTGGTTTTCTGAACCCTAAACCTCGCCGTAACCCTAGACTTCGCACTATGCGGAGCCTTATAAAGAGCGCTGGGTAGATATGAGGTCCAATCAGGAAGATAAGAATTGCGCATTTTTGGGGCTGTTTTGCATTTGTCTTGGCATGCCTTTCGCACTTTTAGTGTCCCTGGAGCTCTGGGCTTTTTGGTTTTCTGAACCCTAACTAGAGCCGTAACCCTAGACTTCGCACTATGCGGAGCCATATCAAGAGTGCTGGGTAGAAATGAGATCCAATCAGGAAGATGATATTGGTAGATGACGGGGGCTGTTTTGCATTTCTCTTGGCATGCCTTTCGCATTTTTAGTGTCCCTGGAGCTCTGGGCTTTTTGGTTTTCTGAACTCTAACACTCGTCGTAACCCTAGACCTCACACAATGCGGAGCCTTAGAAATAGCATTGGGCAGAAATGCGGTCTAATCAGGGAGATAAGGGTGCCGCCTGTTTGGGGCTGTTTTGAATTCCTCTTGGCATGCCTTTCGCATTTTTAGTGTCCCTGGACCTCTGGGCTTTTTGGTTTTCTGAACCCTAAACCTCGCCGTAACCCTAGACTTCGCACTATGCGGAGCCTTATCAAGAGCGCTGGGTAGATATGAGGTCCAATCAGGAAGATAAGAATTGCGCATTTTTGGGGCTGTATTGCATTTCTCTTGGCATGCCTTTCGCACTTTTAGTGTCCCTGGACCTCTGGGCTTTTTGGTTTTCTGAACCCTAACTAGAGCCGTAACCCTAGACTTCGCACTATGCGGAGCCTTATCAAGAGCGCTGGGTAGATATGAGGTCCAATCAGGAAGATAAGAATTGCGCACGTTTGGGGCTGTTTTGCAATTCTCTTGGCATGCCTTTCGCATATTTAGTGTCCCTGGAGCTCTGGGCTTTTTGGTTTTCTGAGCCCTAAACTTCTCCGTAACTCTAGACCTCGCACTATGCGGAGCCTTAGAAATAGCATTGGGAAGAAACGCGGTCCAATCAGGGAGATAAGGATGCTGCCTGTTTGGGGCTGTTTTGCATTTCTCCTGGCATGCCTTTCGCATTTTAGGTATCCCTGGATCTCTGGGCTTTTTGTTTTTCTGAACCCTAGCTAGAGCCGTAACCCTAGACTTCGCACTATGCGGAGCTTTATCAAGAGCGCTGGGTAGAAATGAGGTCCAATCAGGAAGATAATGATGGTAGATGACGGGGGCTGTTTTGCTTTTCTCTTGGCATGCCTTTTGCATTTTTAGTGTCCCTGGAGCTCTGGGCTTTATGTTTTTCTGAACCCTAACTAGAGCCGTAACCCTAGACTTTGCACTATGCGGAGCTTTACCAAATCGATGGGTAGAAATGAGGTCCAATCAGGAAGATGATGATGGTAGATGACGGGGGCAGTTTTGCATTTCTCTTGGCATGCTTTGGCACTTTTAGTGTCCCTGGAGCTCTGGGCTTTTTGTTTTTCTGAACCCTAACTAGAGCCGTAACCCTAGACTTCGCACTATGCGGAGCTTTATCAAGAGCGCTGGGTAGAAATGAGTTCCAATCAGGAAGATGAGGATGGTAGAAGACGGGGGCTGTTTTGCATTCCTCCCTGCATGCCTTTCGCATTTTTAGTGTCCCTGGAGCTCTGGGCTTTTTGGTTTTCTGAACCCTAAACGTCGCCGTAACCGTAGACTTCGCACTATGCGGAGCCTTTTAAAGAGCGCTGGGTAGAAATGAGGTCCAATCAGGAAGATAAGAATTGCGCACGTTTGGGGCTGTTTTGCATTTCTCTTGGCATGCCTTTCGCACTTTTAGTGTCCTTGGAGCTCTGGGCTTTTTGGTTTTCTGAACCCTAACTAGAGCCGTAACCCTACACTTCGCACTATGCGGAGCCTTATCAAGAGCGCTGGACAGAAATGAGGTCCAAACAGGAAGATAAGAATTGCACTTGTTTGGGGCTATATTGCGTTTTTCTTGGCATGCCTTTCGCACTTTTAGTGTCTTTGGACCTCTGGGCGTTTTGGTTTTCTGAACCCTAACTAGAGCCGTAACCCTAGACTTCGCACTATGTGGAGCCTTATCAAGAGCGCTGGGTAGATATGAGGTCCAATCAGGAAGATAAGAATTGCGCACGTTTGGGGCTGTTTTGCAATTCTCTTGGCATGCCTTTCGCATATTTAGTGTCCCTGGAGCTCTGGGCTTTTTGGTTTTCTGAGCCCTAAACTTCTCCGTAACTCTAGACCTCGCACTATGCGGAGCCTTAGAAATAGCATTGGGAAGAAACGCGGTCCAATCAGGGAGATAAGGATGCTGCCTGTTTGGGGCTGTTTTGCATTTCTCCTGGCATGCCTTTCGCATTTTAGGTATCCCTGGATCTCTGGGCTTTTTGTTTTTCTGAACCCTAGCTAGAGCCGTAACCCTAGACTTCGCACTATGCGGAGCTTTATCAAGAGCGCTGGGTAGAAATGAGGTCCAATCAGGAAGATAATGATGGTAGATGATGGGGGCTGTTTTGCTTTTCTCTTGGCATGCCTTTTGCATTTTTAGTGTCCCTGGAGCTCTGGGCTTTATGGTTTTCTGAACCCTAACTAGAGCCGTAACCCTAGACTTCGCACTATGCGGAGCTTTATCAAAAACCATGCGTAGAAATGAGGTCCAATCAGGAAGATGATGATGGTAGAAGACGGGGGCTGTTTTGCATTTCTCTTGGCATGCCTTTCGCATTTTTAGTGTCCCTGGAGCTCTGGGCTTTTTGTTTTTCTGAACCCTAACTAGAGCCGTAACCCTAGACTTCGCACTATGCGGAACCAAATAAAGAGCACTGGGTGCAATTGAGGTCCGACCAGGAAGATAAGAATTGCGCATGTTTGGGGCTGTTTTGTGATTCTCTTGGCATGGCTTTCGCACTTGTAGTGTCCCTGGAGCACTGGGCTTTTTGGTTTTCTGAACCCTAACTAGAGCCTTAACGATAAACTTGGCACTATGCGGAGTCTTATCAAGAGCGCTGGGTAGGAATGAGGTCCAATCAGGAAGATGATGATGGTAGATGACGGGGCCTGTTTTGCATTTCTCTTGGCATGCCTTTTGCATTTTTAGTGTCCCTGGAGCTCTGGGCTTTATGTTTTTCTGAACCCTAACTAGAGCCGTAACCCTAGACTTTGCACTATGCGGAGCTTTACCAAATCGATGGGTAGAAATGAGGTCCAATCAGGAAGATGATGATGGTAGAAGACGGGGGCTGTTTTGCATTTGTCTTGGCATGCCTTTCGCATTTTTAGCGTCCCTGGAGCTCTGGGCGTTTTGGTTTTCTGAACCCTAACCCTCGCCGTAACCCTAGACTTCGCACTATGCTGTGCCTTAGAAATAGCATTGGGCAGAAACGCAGTCCAATCAGGGAGATAAGGATGCCGCCTGTTTGGGGCTGTTTTGCATTTCTCTTGGCATGCCTTTCGCACTTTTAGTGTCCCTGGAGCTCTAGGCTTTTTGGTTTTCTGAACCCTAACTGGAGCCGTAACCCTAGACTTCGCACTATGCGGAGCTTTATCAAAAGCACTGGGTAGAAATGAGGTCCAATCAAGAAGATGATGATGGTAGATGACGGGGGCTGTTTTGCATTTCTCTTGGCATGCATTTTGCATTTTTAGTGTCCCTGGAGCTCTGGGCTTTTTGTTTTTCTGAACCCTAACCCTCGTCGTAACCCTAGACCTCGCACTATGCGGAGCCTTAGAAATAGCACTGGGCAGAAATGCGGTCTAATCAGGGAGATAAGGGTGCCGCCTGTTTGGGGCTGTTTTGAATTCCTCTTGGCATGCCTTTCGCATTTTTAGTGTCCCTGGACCTCTGGGCTTTTTGGTTTTCTGAACCCTAAACTTCGCCGTAAACCTAGACCGCGCACTATGCGGAGCCTTATAAAGAGAGCTGTGTAGATATTAGGTCCAATCAGGAAGATGAGAATTGCACTTGTTTGGGACTGTATTCCATTTCTCTTGGCATGCCTTTCGCACTTTTAGTGTCTTTGGAGCTCTGGGCTTTTTGGTTTTCTGAACCCTAACCCTCGTCGTAACCCTACACTTCGCACTATGCGGAGCTTTACCAAGACCGCTGGGTAGAAATGAGGTCCAAACAGGAAGATGAGGATGGTAGATGACGGGGGCTGTTTTGCATTTCTCTTGGCATGCCTTTCGCACTTTTAGTGTCTTTGGAGCACTGGGCGTTTTGGTTTTCTGAACTCTAACACTCGTCGTAACCCTAGACCTCACACAATGCGGAGCCTTAGAAATAGCATTGGGCAGAAATGCGGTCCAATCAGGGAGATAAGGATGCCGCCTGTTTGGGGCTGTTTTGAATTCCTCTTGGCATGCCTTTCGCATTTTTAGTGTCCCTGGACCTCTGGGCTTTTTGGTTTTCTGAACCCTAACTAGAGCCGTAACCCTAGACTTCGCACTATGCGGAGCCTTTTCAAGAGCGCTGGGTAGATATGAGGTCCAATCTGGAAGATAAGAATTGCGCATTTTTGGGGCTGTTTTGCATTTGTCTTGGCATGCCTTTCGCATTTTTAGTGTCCCTGGAGCTCTGGGCTTTTTGGTTTTCTGAACCCTAAACTTCGCCGTAACCCTACACTTCGCACTATGCGGAGCCTTATCAAGAGCGCTGGGTAGATATGAGGTCCAACCAGAAAAATAAGAATTGCACTTGTTTGGGGCTGTATTGCATTTCTCTTGGCATGCCTTTCGCACTTTTAGTGTCTTTGGAGCTCTGGGCTTCTTGGTTTTCTGAACCCTAACTAGAGCCGTAACCCTAGACTTCGCACTATGCGGAGCCTTTTCAAGAGCGCTGGGCAGAAATGAGGTCCAAACAGAAAGATGATGATGGTAGAAGACGGGGGCTGTTTTGCATTTCTCTTGGCATGCCTTTCGCATTTTTAGTGTCCCTGGACCTCTGGGCTTTTTGGTTTTCTGAACCCTAACTAGAGCCGTAACCCTAGACTCGCACTATGCGGAGCCTTATAAAGAGCGCTGGGTAGATATGAGGTCCAAAAAGGAAGATAAGAATTGCGCATTTTTGGGGCTGTTTTGCAATTCTCTTGGCATGCCTTTCGCACATTTAGTGTCCCTGGAGCTCTGGGCGTTTTGGTTTTCTGACCCCTAAACCTCGCCGTAACCCTAGACTTCGCACTATGCGGTGCCTTAGAAATAGCATTGGGCAGAAATGCGGTCTAATCAGGGAGATAAGGGTGCCGCCTGTTTGGGGCTGTTTTGCATTTCTCTTGGCATGCCTTTCGCATTTTTAGTGTCCCTGGAGCTCTGGGCTTTTTGGTTTTCTGAACTGTAACACTCGTAATAACACTAGACCTCGCACTATGCGGAGCCTTAGAAATAGCATTGGGCAGAAATGCGGTCCAATCAGGGAGATAAGGATGCCGCCTGTTTGGGGCTGTTTTGAATTCTTCTTGGCATGCCTTTCGCATTTTTAGTGTCCCTGGGCCTCTGGGCTTTTTGGTTTTCTGACCCCTAAACCTCGCCGTAACCCAAGACTTCGCACTATATGGAGCCTTATCAAGAGCGCTGGGTAGAAATGAGGTCCAATCAGGAAGATAAGAATTGCGCATTTTTGGGGCTGTTTTGCATTTCTCTTGGCATGCCTTTCGCACTTTTAGTGTCCTTGCAGCTCTGGGCTTTTTGGTTTTCTGAACCCTAACTAGAGCCGTAACCCTAGACTTCGCACTATGCGGAGCCATATCATGAGTGCTGGGTAGAAATGAGATCCAATCAGGAAGATTATGATGGTAGATGACGGGGGCTGTTTTGCATTTCTCTTGGCATGCCTTTCGCATTTTTAGTGTCCCTGGAGCTCTGGGCTTTTTGGTTTTCTGAACCCTAACTCGAGCCGTAACCCTAGACTTCGCACTATGCGGAGCCTTAGAAATAGCATTGGGCAGAAATGCGGTCCAATCAGGAAGATAAAGTTGCGCATATTTGGGGCTGTTTTGAATTCCTCTTGGCATGCCTTTCGCATTTTTAGTGTCCCTGGACCTCTGGGCTTTTTGGTTTTCTGAACCCTAACTAGAGCCGTAACCCTAGACTTCGCACTATGCGGAGCCTTATAAAGAGCGCTGGGTAGATATGAGGTCCAATCAGGAAGATAAGAATTGCACTTGTTTGGGGCTATATTGCGTTTTTCTTGGCATGCCTTTCGCACTTTTAGTGTCTTTGGACCTCTGGGCGTTTTGGTTTTCTGAACCCTAACTAGAGCCGTAACCCTAGACTTCGCACTATGTGGAGCCTTATCAAGAGCGCTGGGTAGATATGAGGTCCAATCAGGAAGATAAGAATTGCGCACGTTTGGGGCTGTTTTGCAATTCTCTTGGCATGCCTTTCGCATATTTAGTGTCCCTGGAGCTCTGGGCTTTTTGGTTTTCTGAGCCCTAAACTTCTCCGTAACCCTAGACCTCGCACTATGCGGAGCCTTAGAAATAGCATTGGGAAGAAACGCGGTCCAATCAGGGAGATAAGGATGCTGCCTGTTTGGGGCTGTTTTGCATTTCTCCTGGCATGCCTTTCGCATTTTAGGTGTCCCTGGAGCTCTGGGCTTTTTGTTTTTCTGAACCCTAGCTAGAGCCGTAACCCTAGACTTCGCACTATGCGGAGCTTTATCAAGAGCGCTGGGTAGAAATGAGGTCCAATCAGGAAGATAATGATGGTAGATGACGGGGGCTGTTTTGCATTTCTCTTGGCATGCCTTTTGCATTTTTAGTGTCCCTGGAGCTCTGGGCTTTATGGTTTTCTGAACCCTAACTAGAGCCGTAACCCTAGACTTCGCACTATGCGGAGCTTTATCAAAAACCATGCGTAGAAATGAGGTCCAATCAGGAAGATGATGATGGTAGAAGACGGGGGCTGTTTTGCATTTCTCTTGGCATGCCTTTCGCATTTTTAGTGTCCCTGGAGCTCTGGGCTTTTTGTTTTTCTGAACCCTAACTAGAGCCGTAACCCTAGACTTCGCACTATGCGGAACCAAATAAAGAGCACTGGGTGCAATTGAGGTCCGACCAGGAAGATAAGAATTGCGCATGTTTGGGGCTGTTTTGTGATTCTCTTGGCATGGCTTTCGCACTTGTAGTGTCCCTGGAGCACTGGGCTTTTTGGTTTTCTGAACCCTAACTAGAGCCTTAACGATAAACTTGGCACTATGCGGAGTCTTATCAAGAGCGCTGGGTAGAAATGAGGTCCAATCAGGAAGATGATGATGGTAGATGACGGGGCCTGTTTTGCATTTCTCTTGGCATGCCTTTTGCATTTTTAGTGTCCCTGGAGCTCTGGGCTTTATGTTTTTCTGAACCCTAACTAGAGCCGTAACCCTAGACTTTGCACTATGCGGAGCTTTACCAAATCGATGGGTAGAAATGAGGTCCAATCAGGAAGATGATGATGGTAGATGACGGGGGCAGTTTTGCATTTCTCTTGGCATGCCTTTGGCACTTTTAGTGTCCCTGGAGCTCTGGGCTTTTTGTTTTTCTGAACCCTAACTAGAGCCGTAACCCTAGACTTCGCACTATGCGGAGCTTTATCAAGAGCGCTGGGTAGAAATGAGTTCCAATCAGGAAGATGAGGATGGTAGAAGACGGGGGCTGTTTTGCATTCCTCCCTGCATGCCTTTCGCATTTTTAGTGTCCCTGGAGCTCTGGGTTTTTTGGTTTTCTGAACCCTAAACGTCGCCGTAACCGTAGACTTCGCACTATGCGGAGCCTTTTAAAGAGCGCTGGGTAGAAATGAGGTCCAATCAGGAAGATAAGAATTGCGCACGTTTGGGGCTGTTTTGCATTTCTCTTGGCATGCCTTTCGCATTTTTAATGTCCTTGGAGCTCTGGGTTTTTTGGTTTTCTGAACCCTAACTCGAGCCGTAACCCTAGAATTCGCGCTACGCGGAGCCTTAGAAATAGCATTGGGCCGAAACGCGGTCCAATCAGGAAGATAAAATTGCGCATATTTGGGGTTGTTTTGCATTTCTCTTGGCATGCCTTTCGCACTTTTAGTGTCTTTGGAGCTCTGGGCTTTTTGGTTTTCTGAACCCTAACTAGAGCCGTAACCCTACACTTCGCACTATGCGGAGCCTTATCAAGAGCGCTGGACAGAAATGAGGTCCAAACAGGAAGATAAGAATTGCACTTGTTTGGGGCTATATTGCGTTTTTCTTGGCATGCCTTTCGCACTTTTAGTGTCTTTGGACCTCTGGGCGTTTTGGTTTTCTGAACCCTAACTATAGCCGTAACCCTAGACTTCGCACTATGTGGAGCCTTATCAAGAGCGCTGGGTAGATATGAGGTCCAATCAGGAAGATAAGAATTGCGCACGTTTGGGGCTGTTTTGCAATTCTCTTGGCATGCCTTTCGCATATTTAGTGTCCCTGGAGCTCTGGGCTTTTTGGTTTTCTGAGCCCTAAACTTCTCCGTAACTCTAGACCTCGCACTATGCGGAGCCTTAGAAATAGCATTGGGAAGAAACGCGGTCCAATCAGGGAGATAAGGATGCTGCCTGTTTGGGGCTGTTTTGCATTTCTCCTGGCATGCCTTTCGCATTTTAGGTATCCCTGGATCTCTGGGCTTTTTGTTTTTCTGAACCCTAGCTAGAGCCGTAACCCTAGACTTCGCACTATGCGGAGCTTTATCAAGAGCGCTGGGTAGAAATGAGGTCCAATCAGGAAGATAATGATGGTAGATGATGGGGGCTGTTTTGCTTTTCTCTTGGCATGCCTTTTGCATTTTTAGTGTCCCTGGAGCTCTGGGCTTTATGGTTTTCTGAACCCTAACTAGAGCCGTAACCCTAGACTTCGCACTATGCGGAGCTTTATCAAAAACCATGCGTAGAAATGAGGTCCAATCAGGAAGATGATGATGGTAGAAGACGGGGGCTGTTTTGCATTTCTCTTGGCATGCCTTTCGCATTTTTAGTGTCCCTGGAGCTCTGGACTTTTTGGTTTTCTGAACCCTAACTGGAGCCCTAACCCTAGACTTGGCACTATGTGGAGCCTTCTCAAGAGCGATGGGTAGAAATGACGTCCAATCACGGAGATGATGATCTAGATGACGGGGGCTGTTTTGCATTGCTCTTGGCATGCCTTTCGCATTTTTAGTGTCCCTGGAGCTCTGGGCGTTTGGGTTTTCCGAACCCTAACTAGAGCCGTAACCCTAGACTTCGCTCTCTGCGGAGCCTTAGAAATAGCATTGGGCAGAAACGCGGTCCAATCAGGGAGATAAGGATGCCGCCTGTTTGGGGCTGTTTTGCATTTCTCTTGGCATGACTTTCTCACTTTAGGTGTCCCTGGAGCTGTGGGCTTTTTGTTTTTCTGGACCCTAACTAGAGCCGTAACCCTAGACTTCGCACTATGCGGAGCTTTATCAAAAGCGATGGGTAGAAATGAGGTCCAATCAAGAAGATGATGATGGTAGATGACGGGGGCTGTTTTGCCTTTCTCTTGGCATGCATTTCGCATTTTTAGCGTCCCTGGACCTCTGGGCTTTTTGGTTTTCTGTACCCTAACCCTCGTCGTAACCCTAGACCTCGCACTTTGCGGAGCCTTAGAAATATCACTGGGCAGAAATGCGGTCCAATCAGGGAGATAGGGGTGCCGCCAGTTTGGGGCTGTTTTGAATTCCTCTTGGCATGCCTTTTGCATTTTTAGTGTCCCTGGACCTCTGGGCGTTTTGGTTCTCTGAGCCCTAACTAGAGCCGTAAGTCTAGACTTCGCTCTATGAGGAGCCTTATCAAGAGCGCTGGGTAGAAATGAGGTCCAATCAGGAAGATGAGAATTGCGTAGGTTTGGGGCTGTTTTGCATTTCTCTTGGCATGCCTTTCGCATTTTTAGTGTCCCTGGACCTCTGGGCTTTTTGTTTTTCTGAACCCTAACTAGAGCCGTAACCCTAGACTTCGCACTATGCGGAGCTTTATCAAAAGCGCTGGGTAGAAATGAGGTCCAATCAGGAAGATGATGATGGTAGAAGACGGGGGCTGTTTTGCATTCCTCCTGGCATGCCTTTCGCATTTTTAGTGTCCCTGGAGCTCTGGGCTTTTTGGTTTTCTGAACCCTAACTAGAGCTGTAACCCTAGACTTCGCACTATGCGGAGCCTTATCAAGAGCGCTGGGTAGAAATTAGGTCCAATCAGGAAGATGAGGATGGTAGAAGACGGGGGCTGTTTTGCATTCCTCTTGGCATGCCTTTCGCATTTTTAGTGTCCCTGGAGCTCTGGGCTTTTTGGTTTTCTGAACCCTAACTAGAGCCGTAACCCTAGACTTCGCACTATGCGGAGCCTTATAAAGAGCGCTGGGTAGAAATGAGGTCCAATCAGGAAGATAATAATGGTAGATGACGGGGGCTGTTTTGCATTTCTCTTGGCATGCCTTTCGCATTTTTAGTGTCCCTGGAGCTCTGGGCTTTTTGGTTTTCTGAACCCTAACTAGAGCCGTAACCCTAGACTTCGCACTATGCGGAGCCTTAGAAATAGCATTGGGTAGAAATGCGGTCCAATCAGGGAGATAAGGATTGCGCATGTTTGGGGCTGTTTTGCATTTCTCTTGGCATGCCTTTCGCATTTTTAGTGTCCCTGGAGCTCTGGGCTTTTTGGTTTTCTGAACCCTAACTAGAGCCGTAACCCTAGACTTCGCACTATGCGGAGCCTTAGAAATAGCATTGGGCAGAAATGCGGTCCAATCAGGGAGATAAGGGTGCCGCCTGTTTGGGGCTGTTTTGAATTCCTCTTGGCATGCCTTTCGCATTTTTAGTGTCCCTGGACCTCTGGGCGTTTTGGTTCTCTGAGCCCTAAACCTCGCCGTAACCCTAGACTTCGCACTATGCGGAGCCTTATCAAGAGCGCTGGGTAGATATGAGGTCCAATCAGGAAGGTAAGAAGTGCGCATTTTTGGGGCTGTATTGCATTTCTCTTGGCATGCCTTTCGCACTTTTAGTGTCTCTGGAGCTCTAGGCTTTTTGGTTTTCTGAACCCTCACTAGAGCCGTAACCCTAGACTTCGCACTATGCGGAGCCTTATAAAGAGCGCTGGGTAGAAATGAGGTCCAATCAGGAAGATGATGATGGTAGATGACGGGGGCTGTTTTGCATTTCTCTTGGCATGCCTTTTGCATTTTTAGTGTCCCTGGAGCTCTGGGCTTTTTGGTTTTCTGAACTGTAACACTCGTAGTAACCCTAGACGTCGCACTATGCGGAGCCTTAGAAATAGCATTGGGCAGAAATGCGGTCCAATCAGGGAGATAGGGATGCCGCCTGTTTGGGGCTGTTTTGAATTCCTCTTGGCATGCCTTTCGCATTTTTAGTGTCCCTGGAGCTCTGGGCTTTTTGGTTTTCTGAACCCTAAACCTCGCCGTAACCCTAGACTTCGCACTATGCGGAGCCTTATAAAGAGCGCTGGGTAGATATGAGGTCCAATCAGGAAGGTAAGAATTGCGCATTTTTGGGGCTGTATTGCATTTCTCTTGGCATGCCTTTCGCACTTTTAGTGTCCCTGGAGCAATGGGCTTTTTGGTTGTCTGAATCCTAACTAGAGCCGTAACCCTAGACTTCGCACTGTGCGGAGCCATATCAAGAGCGCTAGGTAGAAATGAGATCCAATCAGGAAGATGATGATGGTAGAAGACGGGAGCTGTCTTGCATTTCTCTTGGCATGCCTTTCGCATTTTTAGTGTCCCTGGAGCTCTGGGCTTTTTGGCTTTCTGAACTCTAACACTCATCGTAACCCTAGACCTCACACAATGCGGAGCCTTAGAAATAGCATTGGGCAGAAATGCGGTCTAATCAGGGAGATAAGGGTGCCGCCTGTTTGGGGCTGTTTTGAATTCCTCTTGGCATGCCTTTCGCATTTTTAGTGTCCCTGGACCTCTGGGCTTTTTGGTTTTCTGAACCCTAACTAGAGCCGTAACCTTTGACTTCGCACTATGCGGAGCCTTATCAAGAGCGCTGGGTAGATATGAGGTCCAATCAGGAAGATAAGAATTGCACTTGTTTGGGGCTGTATTGCATTTCTCTTGGCATGCCTTTCGCACGTTTAGTGTCCCTGGAGCTCTGGGCTTTTTGGTTTCTGAACCCTAACTAGAGCCGTAACCCTAAACTTCGCACTATGCGGAGCCTTATCAAGAGCACTGGGCAGAAATGAGGTCCAATCAGGAAGATGATGATGGTAGATGACTAGGGCTGTTTTGCATTTCTCTTGGCATGCCTTTCGCATTTTTAGTGTCCCTGGACCTCTGGGCGTTTTGGTTTTCTGAACCCTAACTAGAGCCGTAACCCTAGACTTGGCACTATGCGGAGCCTTATCAAGAGCGCTGGGTAGAAATGAGGTCCAATCAGGAAGATAAGAATTGCGCACGTTTGGGGCTGTTTTGCAATTCTCTTGGCATGCCTTTCGCATTTTTAGTGTCCCTGGGGCTCTGGGCTTTTTGGTTTTCTGAGCCCTAAACTTCGCCGTAACCCTAGACCTCGCACTATGCGGAGCCTTGGAAATAGCATTGGGAAGAAACGCAGTCCAATCAGGGAGATAAGGATGCCGCCTGTTTGGGGCTGTTTTGCATTTCTCTTGGCATGCCTTTCGCATTTTAGGTATCCCTGGAGCTCTGGGCTTTTTGTTTTTCTGAACCCTAGCTAGAGCCATAACTCTAGACTTCGCACTATGCGGAGCTGTATCAAGAGCGCTGGGTAGAAATGAGGTCCAATCAGGAAGATAATGATGGTAGATGGCGGGGGCTGTTTTGCATTTCTCTTGGCATGCCTTTTGCATTTTTAGTGTCCCTGGAGCTCTGGGCGTTTGGGTTTTCTGAACCCTAACTAGAGCCGTAACCCTAGACTTCGCACTATGCGGAGCCTTAGAAATAGCATTGGGCAGAAAGGCGGTCCAATCAGGGAGATAAGGATGCCGCCTGTTTGGGGATGTTTTGCTTTTCTCTTGGCATGCCTTTCGCATTTTTGGTTTCCCTGGAGCTCTGGGCTTTTTGTTTTTCTGAACCCTAACTAGAGCCGTAACCCTAGACTTTGCTCTATGCGGAGCCTTATAAATAGTGTTGGGTAGAAAGGAGGTCCAATCAGGGAGATGATGATGGTAGAATACGGGGGCTATTTTGCA